>JAKTXI010000049.1:0-122395 GCA_030582475.1 Suhomyces panamericanus
CTGTTCAGGGGGGGAGGTGGGGCATAGTGGGGCTGGAGCATCGGGCCTGTGAAAATGTTGTGGGGCTACAATAAAAGACATAGAGGTACTGAGAATACGAGTAGAATGACAAGTGAGAGTAGATAGAGAAATGTAGGTAGTTTGTGGTGGCTACTCTGGAGACGGTGTACTGGGGGTGACGTCTGGTGCGGATTTAGGGTGCATGCAGCTCCAGATGTAACTAGCGCAACTAAGATGCTAAAATTGCGGCTTTCCGTGATAGAGAAAAGGAAAAGATTGGTAGGAATCGTATGGAAAATATAGAGGCAGTCCGTTCTGTCTTCAAAGGCTCTATCTCCTTGGCGTATCTTCTTCTTCTTCTTCTTCTTCTTCTTCTTCTTCTTCTTCTTTCTCTCTTCATTTCCCTTGCTTCTCCGTACTTTATCCTCAATAAGCTGTCAAGCCTTGTCTCAAACACCGGACAATGCCATGTGACACAAGCAGTGACAGATGCACATGCGATGAGCCCAGCTAGCTCTATGGTAGTAGAACCGGGAACTAAGGTCTACTACGACTTCCTGTGTCCTGGTGGACCTAGTTCATTGTGATACTCCTGTGGTGGTTCGCCTCAATTATATCAATTACATGGAAAGAGAGGCAGAAGTTCCACATGGAGATCGGAGGCGATATGCTCACCTCGGTCATATTGATAACAGTGATGGCCGTTGGGACTATATGAAGGAATCGGCAGCATGCGGTGCAGCGGGATAAATGTTGGGCGAATAAACGTTATTGTTCGTGTGAAAGAGCAAGAGCATAGGTGTGGTAAGAGAAAGTAGAAGAGAAAGTAGTAGGTCTGAATTGAAGGTTGGACTCAGTGATTATGTTGGAGTATTGAAGTATGGGTTTTATGGCTGGGGAATTGACTTGTAGCGTTGTTCAAGTCCAGTGGTAGATCAACTAACATACATCGTAGTTGATCTACTAGGACACCCGTTTTGCATTGCGCTGAATCCTGTTGACAGTTTTATTTGTAGATGACATGAGACATCGATCCTGTGTCTTTAGTTGTCGCTTCTACAATACTAACAATAACTGGAACTCTAATGGATTCGAATCGTCTTTTCTCCAAGCTATTCTATTTAAATGCTGACGACGTGTGTTCGGTAAAAACTTGCTTAATGCTGATCGTGCACCAGTTTTACAGAATAAATACTCTGTCAAAGTGGATTCGCCAAAATCTTATATTACCTCTATCAATCATAAAATACGCTACTTTACAAAAATCTTATATTAACTCTACCATCATAAAATACCTTCTCTACTATCATAAAATACTTCTCTGCACAATAATCTAATTTTACCGCTACACATCATAAAATACTCTGCCTTTCTCATAATTTTATACGATGCATCTATTTCATATCCTTGAACATCTTCTTTGGTACTCTTACTTCCCTTTCTGGTCCAATGTCACGCCATTTCCTCTATCAATTCACTTTTTCTTTCGCCAATCCCTCCACCAACTCTATAATAGCATTGGCCTTACTCTTGACTTTGGAATTCCACAGGACCAGCAGCAAAGTAGCCTTCAATCCCCGACCCTCTCTCCGCATATACTCATCCATACAGCATCCAGAGTGTCGCTGTAGCAAATCGTATACTACGTCAAGTAGCCGGAATTGTGTCTTGGTATTTTCACCTTGACAGATGTAGCCTCGAAGAATAGAAATAAATCCCAGCACTTCGTAGCATTCCGAATTCCGGATAGTTTCCTTCAAAATAACGTGGAGCTTGAGTCGGTGCTCCCAATTGGCCGTATTTTCGTAGTTAAATCCTGCAGCCTTCTCCTCTTGTTGAACCAGTTGCACCTCAGTCTGACACATTAACCCGAGAATAGTGCAACGAGACAATACCAATGGCTGACATTGCCATTTTGCATAGAATTCCAATATTTGTGGCCTGATACGGCTGTGGAAGTTCCAATGGACCCAAAAGAACACCATCAAGCACTCAGAAACTAGGCCATAAGTTGATGGTTCCAGTGCATGCATGACTTTGGTCATGATTCCATTGTGGATTGTCTCCAGCAAGAGCTCACAAAGCTCTCCCAAAAAGTAGTTAGGGTTGTCATAGACGGTGTAAGTGGTGCAGATGCCCAATATTGTTGCCAAAAACACCCGTTTGGTGTGGATATCGGTTTTTCTGTCCTGAATTATAGCTCCAATTTCTCGAATACGACGACAAGCGTCCTCTTTGATCGAAAACTGTCTTCGTGGATAACAGAGAGAGTACCTCAAGATACTAGATAGTCGTAGCATTGGTCTGGTGTAGTTTGAACCAAGAAGAGGGTGTTTCTGGATTTTTCTTTTGATATCATGTAATTCGGAATAGGTGTAGATATATCGCTTCTGTGGAGGGGGATCCAAAATTGATTCCAGAGGTTCAATAAGGACAGATGAGTGCAACTCTTCGTGGATTATGTCGATTTGATCCAATCCAGCCACTTGCATGGGCGGTGAAGTCAGTGTATAGCTATCCAATGGAATTTCGGGGTATTCTCCTATAGACTCTAAAACCGAGGATAAAATTGCAGGACTGTGTCCAGCTTGACCCAAAACTTTATAATTTGTACCTCTTTCGATTATTTCCCTTGCAGAAATTGGTACGGTTCCTTTGATGTTACCAAATGAACTCATTCTGTCGGGCACAGTCCATGGAGTACTGTGTAAAATCACAGTAGTTTCGGGCTCAATTTCTTCCAATTTTCCACTTCTGAAGTCTTTGTGAACCATTTCCAACTTTTTGCTCTTCTTCCGGTGAATAAATCGTCTGTGGACAGCAAATATGAGGGTCCCAATGAGTATTGTACAAATGAACAATACTATGACGACATAAAAAGCCCGAGTAACTACCACCGAGCTGGCCTGAATTCCGGTTTCTTCTTCCCATTCCGAATATGCCTGCCAAATCTCGTCTTCTGGTTGGTTAAAGTCGTTGATATCAGCCATTAATTACTAGTACTGATTGATCTTCAGACTGTGTTCTCTCATTGGGTGCAAATAAAAAAATGTAAAAAATGCAAAAATATGCAAAAAGATGTAAAATCGATACAAATCCAATGAATTTCAGGATGATCTAAAAAAAAAGTAAATGAAGCAGAACCAGTAAAGGAAGGCCAATTATGGTCTATTTGATCTTTATTCTTCCCTGGTATCGGATTACAGTAGGTCGAAGCATATTAATTATACGAGAGAACGACATTTGGTATCACGTGATGCCATACCCACCAATTGACAGGTCGCCCAAAAAGAGCAAACACGGTCGAATTTCTTCCAGAAAACAACCCAAACCATTCTAAAACCTTCCAAAGACACATAGTATTCACTAAAAGATTACCCTTGACCCCCTTTTCCATCCAATACAAGACACCCCTTCCTATGAGCCCATCTCATGTCTCATGTCGCATGTCGCACTCACCTGATTCCTGATTCCAAATTCTTCCTTTAACTACACCCTAATGCTCTGTCGAACCGGTTTCTTCTTCACCAAAAACTCGGTGGTGCTCAATACCTTGGCGCAGTCCAAGGTGTCGAGGCTCTCCATCGCCGCCAGGCCCAAGTTTTCGCTTTTTCTGATGTTTTCTAGGCTTTCTAGACCCTCCAGACCATACTCGACACTTCCCATGAACGGAACTGCCCCTTCTCCTGTGCTCAACGCCGTCAAAAACACCGGTTTCAGCGCCAGATCTGGCACTGGTGCCGGAAAGGCAGGTCCCAGTGAAATCTCCAAGAAGTACGTGGGCTACTGGCTCTTCGGAACGTCTACTTTGGTGTTTGGTATCGTTGTCCTAGGAGGCTTGACCAGACTCACGGAGTCTGGCTTGTCCATTACCGAGTGGAAACCTATCACAGGCGCCATTCCTCCCATGAACCAGCAAGACTGGGAAGAGGAATTCGCCAAATACAAGAACTCGCCCGAATTTCAGCAATTGAACTCCCACATCACTTTGGAGGACTTCAAGTTCATCTTCTTCATGGAATGGGCCCACAGATTGATGGGCAGAGGCATTGGCATGTTCTTTGTGTTGCCTGCGCTCTACTTCTGGAAGTCTGGTAAGATGAGCAGACATGTTTCCAAGCGGGTGTTGGGCTTATCGTTACTTTTGGGATTACAAGGTGCCATTGGTTGGTGGATGGTGAAATCAGGCTTGGATGAGGAGAACTTGGCCGAGAGAAGATCCAAGCCCACCGTTTCGCAGTACAGATTGACCACCCACCTTGCTGCTGCCTTTTTGTTGTATTTGGGCGTGTTATCCACTGGCTTTGAAATTATTAGAGAGAACAAGTGGCTCAACCTGAGTCCCGAGAAGGTCAAGACGATTATTGAGCAGTTGAACAACCCAGCATTGCGTAAATTTGCTAGAATGCGCTGGGTCTTGTTGGGATTGACGTTTATGACCGCTATGTCTGGAGGTATGGTTGCTGGTTTAGATGCCGGTTTAATCTACAACACCTTCCCTCACATGGGTGACGACATAGTTCCCAGTGCAGGTGAGTTGATGAGTCCCGTTTTTGCCAGAAAAGCCGACCAGTCCGACTTGTGGTGGAGAAATCTCTTGGAAAACCCAACTACGGTGCAATTGGTCCACCGTATCTTGGCCACCACCACGTTTTTCACTGTTTGTGGTGCCTATTGGGCCGTCATGAAGAATAAGAAGTTGTTCCCTAGAGCCTCTCTTATTGGAGCTCACCACATGATGGGCTTGGTGACCTTGCAAGTGGCATTAGGAATCACCACTTTGATTTACTTGGTGCCTATTCCACTTGGCTCTGCACACCAGGCTGGCGCCTTGGCTCTTTTGACCGGATGTCTTGCCTTTTCAGCCAGTTTGAGAAGACCCAGACCTGCTGCTGTCAATTATATCAACCAGGCCATGAAGAACCAGTTGTTGAAAAAGTGATTTGTCTGTAAATATCTGTAAATAGTATACAAATCTTGAACCTTGGACGAAATGTAGAGTCTTGTGACAGAGATTTATGGAGTTGAATCAGATTATATTCGTGTATAACATGCTATTTTTCAATATATCTATCTATTTTACTTCCAACAGGAAGCGTCACAAGGTATCATTAAATCATTTAAAATGAAGAAAGGCATCAATTGTAGGATGTAATGGATTGAAAATGGCCAATAACCATTTTGTCATGACCTTTTATTATTTCATCATGTCAATTCTACAATTTCACCATATTCTCTTAGAGGACATTTCGTATCTCATCACCTTGCCCAAGCCGTCGTCGTCGCTGCTATCTTTGAATCTATTAAGCAACTGTTGATTGCGCTTTTCCTCAGGCGTAGGTGGCACGCTTTCGTCAAAATCGTATAAGTACGATCTGGTGGTGGGATTAATGGAAGAAGCCTCAGTATTGGGAACTCCAGGCAAAAAGGAAATGTCAATTGGGGATTTTGGGGATTCAGGAGAATTGGAAGAAACGTCCGGCGTTTCATTCGAATTCACGGGAAGCGTGATGTTCAGAGAATTCGATTCTATCCAGGCCTTTGGCCTGTTGTTGAAGTAATCGGATGGAGTGTCGTCTTCTGAAGTTGTAGTTGATGTGAAACTGGTGTCCATTTGGTTTGTATCAATGAATACCTTGGTGACTTCGGGATGGGTCAAGGTCTTTAACAACTCAGCATGTTCCTTGTGTTCGGTGTTGATTTTGTTGGCCATTTTGATGATGACCAAGCCGAGAATCAACCTGACAAACAAGAGGGTAGCAAAGGTCAAGAGAACCAACCCAGAAGTGGCAAAGAATGAGAACCAGAACGAGCTGGTTACGGGGAAAATGAACAATTGCTTCAAGTCTGTGAGTGTCATTCTCAAGAAGCACACAATGGTGGCCAATAACGGCAAGCCTATTCTCTTAGTTAACACCACATAGTCGGAATCGGTAGACATCGAGTCGATTTTGAATAAGGTCAAGTAGTCCAAGCTCAAAACGTAGAGGAAGTTCTTGTAGATTCTGGGCCGGATCTTGTTGAATTTGGCAATGTACGAGTGTTTGAGCCAGTCCACGAATATTTCACTTCCTATGACAATAACTCCAGGGCCAAAAATCAACCCGAACCAGGTGTTCCAGCTCTTCCAGCTGTGGGGAATCAAGCCACTCTGGCCCAATTGGAGGAAGTTGCGGAGAGTGATTATGGTGAGCATTATGGAGAGCTGGAAACGTTCACAGAGATCGCTCATGGTTAATTGGAACAAGCCCTCTCTTTCGAACTTTTTGAACACGGAGCCCTTGAGCTCGGCAAACTGGTTGGAAAGAAGCAACGCTAGCAACGCATTGGAGTAGGAATTGGCGGCCACGTTCAAGGCAATGGCCTGGTAAATGAGAATGTAGCCATGGAAGGAAAGATAAAGGACCGATAATGTGAAAAATAGGGCCAATTTGAGGCGGTTGTGGATGCTGGAATCGGTGAACGGGATCTCGTGGAGCACGTTGAGGAAGTTCTGGCCCAAGGACGAGCACAACTTGTCTGCTACCTCCAAAACTCCGAACATGACATAGAGTTTAATGTGTGCCAGACCACGTATATCGTGGTACATGCGCGAGATATCCAACCGGGGCAGCGAAAGCACCACCAAGGAGCAGCAAATGATGGAAACCGTCACGAAATCCTTCTTGACGGCCCGAAAATGGTGCTTGATTCGGGCCATTCGAGAGTCGGACCATTGGCCCCAGCAGTGGCGGAACCCGGTAACGGAGGCGATGAGGATCTTTAACGGCGTCAACGTGAATAACGTGAGGAACGAATTGAGGCAGATCAACAACCCAAACACCATGAAACTCTCCAAGTAGTAGGGGATCTGCACCATGCTGATGAGCTCTTCGTAGGAATGGGTGGCCTCTTTGTCGGACCGAGGCTGACTCGGGCCTTGAAGCGAGTCCACCTTGAGGTTGAGCTCCAACTCCAACAAACGGTAGAGTGAAAAGAGCCTATTTTTGTTTTTGGAGCCTGTTTTGTGGGAGGTGGACGAAGAGGTGGAGCTGTTTCCTGCGATAAAATTGAAGAACGACGACAGCGAGCGATTTCTGGTGAAAGATCTGGACCGGGACCGTGACCGTGACCATGACGGCCGTGATGGAGGGGTGTCGAACCTGTTCTGGGAGCTGCGGTGACGGGACATGTGGCTTTTAGGAGAAGAAGAAGAAGAAGGTTATATGTCTGGCCACGTGACTTGATACACGTGACAAAACTGTATGTCACGTGATACATGACATCATTGTCACCTGGCCCAAATCACCTGACCCACGTCACGTGGCGCTCCGCTTTCCTTAAACATCGCCATTCTCCTCCTCCACCCCAAATACCCTCCCTCTTCTTCCATCCTGCCGTCCTGCCTCCTCCTGTGTATCCAGCACCCCCCAAACCCCCACCCTCCCAAATTTCCCGCCTTTTTGGCGCCTCAATTCCCGTTTTCGTGCCCTATTTAGTCTCAGTTTCTTCACCAACATTCACCATGGAGCTCCTCCTACTTCCCCAGTTTGTCCAGAGACTCGAATCGTTTGCCCATACTGACCTCATGGTCCCGTCTGAGGCATCCAAGCTCCAGTTGTTCATCACAGAGCTCCTCGTGGACTACTACGTCGACTATCCTCTCCTCAAGTTCCTCAGCCGATTTCTTAGCCAGATGTCCTACGACGAGATCGTGGAAGAACGCAACATCGAGCATCAGTGTGGCTACCTTATCTGTGAGAAGACCCCCAGGCAGCAAGTCCGCCGTGCTTCGGCCACTGCAGCCCTAAGTGACAGGGCTGCCACCAAGTACCAGATCTACAACAGAAAGCCCCTGATGATCTTGCCCAACACATACCTCTCGCAGTACTGTTGCAAGGAGCACTACCAGGCGTCCATTTTCTACCGCAACCAGCTTTCAAACGAGGCGTTGTTTGCCCGCAAAGACATATTGGCCCTGGGTCCTTTTCCCGAAGACATGCCGTCCAACTGGTACGAGAAGGGCATCACATGCTTGGAAGAGGTGCTAGCCAAGCACAAGGAGCTCAAGGACCAGGGAAAGTCCATTTCCGACATCATATCCATGATGAGTGGGTTGTCGGTGTCGGAAGACGGATCCAGGTCCAGTGAGACCAACGAGCTCATCAAGTTGATTGAGGACTTCGAAATCGTCGAAAAAGAAGGAGGCGTGAACGGAGACGCCGACGACGATGACGAGCTTGAATATGGCGAACGTGCCCGTGGAATTGACGGGTACATCACCACCAACAAGGCATTTGGAGGGTACGTTGTATAGCCCAAAGAAGCCATTAACAAGCATAGTTGAATGACGTGCATTGTCCATTGACAAGCATAGTTCAATGACATGCATAGTTCAATCACAAGCACACTCCCTCCTCGCCCTTGACTGCCACGAATCTCCATCCATGGTCCACTACATACCTCACCAAACCACTTACGATGCCATGATTGCATGCAAAAGAAGCTCTATAGTACACTATTTACATAGGAAATACATCCTTAGAATGAGAGTAGGTGCACCAGATTCGTCATAATCTTATGAATTATTGATGTTTAACTGAATTGTTATCTTGCGAATTCTCAATGTCAAACATGAATCGTCGTTATTTTATGAATTATTGATGTCATTAAATTGAATTGTTATCGTAGGTATGCTTAATCCCAAACAGAAAACGTCGTTATTTTAAGAATTCTTCGTGTCAAACTTGTTTATTCTAAAAACCCATACTTCAAGACTCAGATCATCTTTTCTTGAATTCTTAATATCATATCTGAATCGTCGTTTGTTACGAATTGATTCATTTCTTACGATTTCTTAATATCAAACCTGAATCGTTTGTAGAATTTAAGACCCCATTTGAATCCGTTCAACCCAGAATCCAACAAGTAATCACCGAGGGTTTTTCCCATGCCCAATCGCTCAAGCTCAGGCACTCCTTCGTCTATCTTCGACCGACTGGAGTTTTCCTTAAGAAAACGGTCGTAGGTTCTTTTGTTCTTATTGCCATTCACTAGTTCAGAATGCTTGAAAACGCGGTCAGAGTCCAAAATCTTGACCAACTCAGCATATTTGCTGACCAAGTTATCGTAATGCTCGTTCATTTGTACCTGTATTTCATCCCGTTCTTTCTGCAATGGAGAGTTCTTGCTTCTTTGAAGATTGTATTTCTGAAAATACACATTTATTTCCTTGTCAAGGTGCTCATTGGACACATCGAGATGGCTAATCCAGGAGGATTTCAGACTGGAAGAATCACCACCCTTTCGTTTTGGGCCATCTACTAAATAGTCCCAGTAGTCTTCGAGTTCTGCCCACTTTTGGTAATGATAGCGAGGATACACTACCTCTTCAGGACCGAAGCCCTTGCTTCCAGAAATGCTGAACGAGCCATCCTGTAACATCTTCTCATCTTTAAGCGACCCCTTTTGGGAATTCCACACGTTTCTTATCCTCATTAGGGTCAACAGTTTCTTGGTGTCCATGGCCACCTCCTCCATCTGTTCTCTTCTAGCAAACGGGACCTTTATATAGGGAATTCGAATGGGACCTGCAGAAGTGGTAGATATCTTCACTTTATACGGACCTTTCTCGTTGACAATGTTCTTCAATTCTTCAAGAACATGGTATTTATTGATGTCGAATTCCACCGACGGCTTGACAATGGCCTCAATATATTCTCTGTCGTATCCTGCATCAATGAGGTCATGTTTGGTGGAATCAGGAAGTCCGTATTTGGCTTTGAACGGGGAATGAAGCCTAGGTTCTGGCGTATTAGGTAACATGCATGGGTTTGGAAGCTGATTTTTTGTCTGTTTGAGCTTGAGATATCTGCGGAGAAGATGGCTCGAGTATTCCTGGGCCTTGTGAAGTTCCGTTTTCAACACTTTCTTCTTCTTGTCTTTTGATAGTCTTTGGTATATGAGTCTGGATTCCACCGGTTTCTGCATCCGGGACTCTCGTTTGCGCAATTCTATCACATTGGCCTGCCTTTTCTGGACCTCCTGGATATCTCCTTTGCGGTCCAAGTAGTTTGCCCTTCTCTTTTGCTTGGAAAACTGGCTCTTTCTGTAGTCCAAAATGGCCTGAACAAAGGTATCGGTGAAATTCTCTGAATTTTGCAATTTTTGATCCAACTCTGCTCCCAGAAGGAACGAACTTGCAAGTGCCGTGTCGTTTCGGTACTCAATTTCAAACTCGTACCTCAAATTGGCTCTCCATTCTGACTTCAAGTACTTGGTGTAGAGACCCGGATCTAGCTGATATCTCGGGTATTCGGGATGGGATTTGGAAATGGAAAGCTGGAGATGTTTTGTTTTCCTTAAGAGAGCCCTGTACAATGCACGTACACCCGAAACATGCGTCAGCCGGTCGTAAAAACGCATGTATTGGAGAGATGGAGTAGTATAGGCTTGCAGCTAGATGGAGTCACGTGTCACCACACGTGATATATTTACTACACGTGATGCATCACGTGACTGAAAACTATATCCTCTACTTTTTACCTTACCTTCTCTACATCCCAATGGTATGTATCCGAACGCCCGAATCGTGCCTTACTAACGCCAGTCGCCCAAGCTAGTCCGTCAGAGCGAGTCAGAAATTGTCATTTTCAAATTCAAACGCAACAAGGCCACCTATGCATTGCCTATTTCTTCACCTATTAATTTGGCCAGTTTAAAAGTGGCGTTGGTTAGTGCCATTAACGGAACTGGAGGACTCATTTTGGAAGAAGCAGAAGCCAATAACATAGACGAAGACGATGTCATAGTTCCTAAATCGGAACTTCTCGATGAAGACGAAGAGAACATCCCTGTTCCCAAATCAGAATACATAGAAGACGAAGCACTTAACACGAAGAGTCCCGATAACAACGGCATAGAAGTCAATGAAAACAACATCCAATTGGCCATTCCTAAGGACAAGACACAGCCATACGAAAACCAGTGGATTGAGCTCGACGAAGCACAGCTTGAGGCCCTCAAATTCAACGACTACGACATCATTGCGTTCGCTTACGAGCAGGAAGACTTTAATATAACAGAAGCCATCTATGAAGACTAAACAATGAAGAAATGAAAATCATACATGGTATGATGGTATGAATACAATGATCAATAGTATAACACAAGGATGCGGAGTGGATGCAACGACGTCATAATACACTAATACTTCCTGCCACTCAATTTTCTGATACCAGCGGATTGGATTCTGTTTCCAGGGCTTTTTGCCTGGGATACTCCCGAGTTAACCCGAGACCCCGACCTCGACTTGGGGAGCTTGATGCTGTGGGTGGGCGAGGACTGTGGCGACGAGGACAAGGTGGTGCTGATGGTCCTGGTGGTGGTGGTAGTAGTGGTCTTCGTCAACTGGACTGGCTGGTTATTTCCGTTCACAGATATAGATTTTAATACTCGCCAGTCATTGGAACTGTCGTTTCTTGGACTTCCATTGATCAAGGTTCCATTGGAATTATGAATCTCGCTTTCGGCTCCCTCTTCTTCGCGTACTATTTTCCTCACCGGACTGTGGACTTCCTGCATTGGCTCCTGTTCTTCATCCGAGTTGTTGATGATTTCCACCACTCCGGAGTTGTCAGCTTCTTTGTACTTTCTGGGCTGTCCTGGGGACTCGTTGGGGACGGCGGTCTGGATTTTGGATGCTAAGACCTCACTGATCTTTCTTCTTCTGATTGGGGTCTGAAACGACGAGTCCATGTGGCTGAATGAAGAGTTTGCCTGTTGGTGCTGTAACTTTCTTTGTTTTGCTTCCTGTTTCATTCTGGCCTTGAATTCTTCGTAGGAGGTCAATGGGAATAATCCACCAATGAACTCATCTGGACGGTTGTCCAACACCATGGTGTGTCTCCAATCCCTGAAATCGTTTTGATGCAAATAGAGCCAATGTTGTTGTGGTCCGACAACCATACCGGGACGGATCATTCTCATATAGCCAATACATTCGTTAGCAGTAAATCCGTGCGTGTAGATCAAATGGGCACCGATAAGACATCCGGTTCTTCCAAGACCGGCTTTGCAGTGGACGGCGATTTTTCCTCCTTTGTTGATGATACATTCGGAAGCCCCAACGAATTGTTTCACATACTCCATGGTGGGGCATGTTCCATCGTCAAAAATCATGTCAATATGCTGGATGTTGCGGTTGGTGAATTCAGAAGCATCGTACAAGTGACTGTTCAATCTGACCACAAGACGGACCTCGTTCTCCACAAAGTAGTTCAACACCTTTCTGAACGGTTCGTTGAGGGACTTTCTGGAGCTCTGCTGAGGCGAGGCAAATGCAATGAAGTCCTTGGAAATCACGTTGAAGTCACCTTGATCCACTCTTTCGTATTGCTCGTACTCCTCGAGGTTGAACGTGGTTAAGTCGATCATTCCTCTCTCCTTTGCTCTCCACATTCCGTAGACAACATCCTGGATGGTGATCTCGAAGTCTGCGGTGGAGTAGCCGGCGTCTCTGAATCCTTGGAAGGGAGGCTCCACCTGGGCAATGGGCTGCAATACCTGGTGAGGGGACCACGATTGGACCAAAATCATGTAGCAGCACAACAAACAGGCGGTGTTGGCACGTTCTTTGGGCGAGGTGGAACTATATAACACAATGGCTTTGCCCTGGTTGGATTCCTCGTTCAAGATGTTGTGGAGGACCACAGCAAAACGGTACAAGTTACCGATGTGCAAGGGCCCGAAGTCGAGATGGAAGGCATTGTAGGACAAGGCCTCCTCCACGGTGAAGTAGACCAAGTCATTGGTGTCTTGGGGGGTGTAGTCGTAGGCCCCGAGGTAGATACGGTCTGGCGTTAGTATTTGTAACAGATATAGTAGGACACAACAAGTGGGCCAAAAAGGGGGTAAATGGAGCTCCAGCTCCAGGAAACTTGGTGGTTCTACCAAAAAAGACCCGGAGAACCCAAAACTTCACTTGTCTCGAGCAAAAATGGCCCAGAACCGCCAGATCACACTCCCGGCGTCTCGTTTGTTTTGCGACTCCAAAGGCAACAGACAATCCCCGTATTATCCAGCACTTTTGTGTCCTTTCAATCGACAAACTCACTTTTCAAAAACTCCACAAGAGGCACGTTGACTTTATTTCTGCCCATGTTGTGTAGATATCAAACGGTAGGGTGGAAGGGCCTTTATATGGAAGTGATGTTGTTTGTTTTGAAACTTGCCCTTTGGGTGTTTGGGGCGCGCACGCCCTCCTTCCTTATTGAGTGCGGAGGATTATCGTGGAGAACAAGAAATGGTAAGTAGAGGGTGAAACGATGGGTTGGAACAAGCTGTACATGGCTAGAAGGGCTTTTCTGAGACCATATTCAGAATCGACGCCCCAGAATTGGCCTATATGGCCCTTTTCCGGGCCTTCGGAGCCCACTCCAGGCCCACAATCCGAGTCTCCAAACTAACTCCAGTCCAATCTCTACAGCTTTTCCACAGAAACCTTGACAGAGCTCCGCAAGTTCCGTTTTGCCAGTGCCAGACTGAAGCTCATCCAGGCAGCGGTGTGTAAGTAAGTTCCGGAAACAGTCCGAATCCACTAACCCCAGATACCATTGACAAGGAGTCGTATGAAATACGCAGAGAAAACGACGAAGTGATCGACAATATCGTCGAGCTTATCGAAGAGTTGCCCGATAACAAGCCCCGCTACATCGTGTTGTCCTATCCCATGACATCCAGTGACGGAAGGCAGATAAGTCCATTTGTGCTCTTGTACTGGATTCCTCCCACGTCAGACCTGGCCAACCGCATGCTCTATGCAGGCGCCGTGGAGCAGTTCAGAGAAAAGGCCGGAGTGTCGAAGTACGTATAGAAAGCAGCAGATTCCGGTGTCTTAAGAATACTAACAGCAGACTCATCAAAGTGGAGGAAGAAGAGGAATTGGAGGAAATTGAGGAGCAATTGACCAACTGAGTGACCGGACATGGCGGGAAGGAACACGCCGCCTAGGTTCACGCTCCAGGGGGCCCTGGGGCCAACTTTACGTATAGAGAATATAGAACCAGATATCTCCATTACGTAAGCGCTTAGTCAACGGCATCGTGCCCATATACGCGCACGACGAGTAATCCACAGTCCGCCGATGAGAATTTTTCAGTCGTGTGCGTGCACACAAAATTTTTCACCACTATATAAGCATCACCTTTCCCTCTCTGTCAAAGTATCAAAAAAACATCAGTCAAAATGGGTCGTATGCACAACTCTGTATGTGATACCAAGGTTCATCCATAACATGCTTGATAGCTTGAGGGTTGATTCGGTTCCACTAGAAGTGGATCTCCCGGGCACTGCCTGGAAGATCCACTTGACTGTGGGTCAAACTGATCAGCACCACTATTAAAGTAGAGCACGATATTCGTGCAAATATGGGCAAGCACGGTCCTTGTGTTAGCACGGGAGGCGCCTCATGCCCGATTTTTCGGACAAGCTGGCGCTCCTCGGCCAATAGACAGGACCCTTGCACAGCAGCTTACTAACATGTCAGGGTAAAGGTATTTCTTCTTCCGCCACTCCATACTCTAGAAACGCTCCAGCTTGGTTCAAGTTGACCTCTGACGACGTTGTCGAGCAAGTCATCAAGTACGCCAGAAAGGGTTTGACTCCTTCTTCCATCGGTGTTATCTTGAGAGATGCCCACGGTGTTTCCCAAACCAAGGTTGTCACTGGTAACAAGATCTTGAGAATCTTGAAGTCCAACGGTTTGGCTCCAGAGATCCCAGAAGACTTGTACTTCTTGATCAAGAAGGCTGTCTCTGTCAGAAAGCACTTGGAGAGAAACAGAAAGGACAAGGACTCTAAGTTCAGATTGATTTTGATCGAATCTAGAATCCACAGATTGGCCAGATACTACAGAACCGTCGCTGTCTTGCCTCCAAACTGGAAGTACGAGTCCGCCACCGCTTCTGCTTTGGTTAACTAAGTGAGTAGGTTTAATTTACTTATTTATTTAAAACTGATATTTGTAATATAGGCGTTTGGGACGAAATGTAGCTTTCCCTAGGCCCTGTCGATTCATTGATGAGTTGGCATTTTGGTATATTGGACATGTTATCTTATCTTACTGAGCTAGTCGCTCATATTTTTGAATATAGTTCCTGTCAAATTATTTTATTACCAGAGCTCAAGATATCTCTACCGAAATGGAGTACAGATTCTCATTTGGTTATTTAAACATCCTGACCTGTCGCAAACAGTTCATTAGAATCTTTTCTAAAAGAGTCTATGTAATTTCCATTCAAGAAGAATTTGATGTCATTCAACAATAAAGTGAACTTTCCTTGTGGCGTTTAAAGAAAAAGTAGATACATCCTTTGGCTCGAGGTTAGCCAAGTTTAAAATGGACATTTCGGCATATCAACGCAGACCTAAATTTGGATAAAGTTTGAAGCATTTCTACTTTTACAGCTTAAGGGCCAGTCTTGCCAATTCTAGGCGAATAAAAACTTTAATTGACTACAAAATTATACTCTTGGTAGACATCAAAGTTTTTGACCACAACAAAATAAAAGATTAAATGTCTAATCAAATAAATCTGAAGTAGATGACTACCAAAGAATTGCCAAAGGGACTTCATACATGTCCAAATTACTACAGGAAGGGCAAGGAAATGTCCCTTAAATAGATTCAAATAGGATAGGCTGGAACACTTGAAAGTTCCATTGTTAAATTCATAATCCGGTACTTTCTACTTTTATCAAAAGGATGCTTATCAAGAGAAAATATGCACTGAGTATGATATAGTCTGAGGTAAGAAGATTACGATAAAAAACTTCGATTTCTGGACCAAGTTACCCTCAATATCCATAAATTTTGTTCACCTGTATAATCCATAGTGCCCAATACAGGGTACAAATTATTAGAAAGGGAATTATAATAAATCATTGGCATATATTTCTGAAGTGAGCCCACAAGGCTAGAGTATTTAGAAATTGAAACCAAGATCAAGGACCAGGACAGAAGTGGGTTCGTTATGTATTACACAGAGGAAAAAAGTTGGCCATTCGACTGAATAAACTCAAAATCCACCTTATTATTATTCTTAAATAGCAGTAAGTGGAAGGATTTGGATTTGTCTTTAACAGTTTCTGATTCAGCAATTACACATAGGATGGGACAACAGTGAACGATTGAGTTAATTTGCGCTTTAACTCATAACCACAATATTACACTAATACACAAACCTTAGTATCCTAGATTATAAATACTCGTATTATCGTAGATAAGTATTGATAAATTCTATCATTGACAAGATGACTGAACTGAAGCCGGACGATTGGTTTGCAAAATGCAAACAGAGACCTATTGAAGAAGTAAATATCTATCCCAACTACACTGTGTACAATCGGAAGATATACACTTTTGGAAAATCTAAAGAAGCATACATTGCATTCTCAACTATGGATGATACAATTGAGAGTTTTGACGAGTTGGCACTTTTGTTTACCAAGGCTTGTGTGTTCAGAATTGATGAGTCCAGGTACATAGCTGCCCTCAGAAGTGGGACGAACTATGCATCTGTGGGAGAAATATCAAAACGGTATATCGATAAAAACGATTTAAACCAATATGGGACAAAAATTAGAAAAGCATCCGACCACAACATTATACCACTTTCTGAAATATACACAAAAGACGAACTTGATGCTGAATTACTTGTTGAATTTGGAAAAAGAAGACTACAACGTTCTTTCCAAAGATATCACGATCATATCAGGTATGGTATCGCTTGAGCTAATTATCAGTTCTGGGACAGAATCAGCTTCAAAATCATGAGGTATTTGTTATAAACTTTTGACCTAATACGATTTTAGAAGAAAAGGGTAAATTGGTAAATTGATGCTTGGGGCACTGTAGAAAGCGGTTTTGTCAAACTAGAAAATTCGACTTGATCCAATTGAGAATGTCAAGAACAATTTCTAAATATTCAACGCAGATATCTCGCGGATATTATACTTGGAACATACAGCGAAAAAGGCTATGCCCTTTTCCACTTAGGCTACACATACCTAATTGCGCTTTTTTCTTTGAATAAGAGGTTTATAAATGCACGCATGGGAATCACAACCGTAAACTTTGTGTGTAAAATTGGAAAGATAGCTGCAAAAAAGATGATTTGATGTACAGGAATTATGTACAGGGCTACAATCCTTGCAAATTCGGCTTTAACAAATTGGGTGACAGGCAAAAATAACTATTTAAATACAGGTGTTCATTCAATCCTGCTTTTCTTTCTCTGGATTAAAGTTTTGAGGATTCTCCTTGATAAGTGGGTGACTTCACTAAACTGATTTGCCCAACCGAAATTGATATTTGTATCAATTTACATATCATTCATTCATATGCAAGTATTCTTCCATATGGATCCACCCCAGTTAAACCCAAGTTCTCAGTCGGACAAGGTAGTCAAAATATTCAATTTGATATGATAGTAGAAAATTTAAGCCTCTTAAGCTCTCTGCTTCACAGCAATTGTAACTAACAAGCCACAGTGTAATTACTGAGCTCTAACCATAGAGGATACGGAACACAAAAGACAATAAATTTAGATAGGGCGATTTCGAACACTTGACTGTGAAGAACTGAGGAAATTGCGACATCGAACCCATAACTCTAGTATATATAGCAAGTTCCCCACGTACGACTATGTGAGATATTTGCTACATTTCTTGATCGAGATAAGCGTTATACTCAGTTTTAAGAGGAAAACTCCATCATTGACAAGATGCCTGAACTGAAGCCGGACGATTGGTTTATTAAATCCAAACAGAAGCCTATCAAAGAAGTAAATATATATCCCAACTACACTGTGTATAATAGGAAGATTTACACTTTTGGCAAGTCTAGAGAAGCATATATCGCATTCTCATCTATGGATGATAGTATTCAGAGTTTTGATGAGTTGGCTCTCGTATTCACTAGGGCTTGTGTGATGAGATTCGATGATTCAAGATACATCGCTGTACTAAGAAGTGTTAAGGCTGGTGGGTACGGTGTTATAGGAGAAATCTCGACCCGTTTCATAGAGAAGAATAATTTAAGACGGTTTGATTTAGAGATCAGAAAAGCCAAAGACTTCAACATTATTCCACTTTCAGAAATATACAGTAAAGACGACCTCGATATTGAAATTCTTCTTGACAGTGCAAATGAAAGAGGATTTCCAGGAGTGTTACATGAATATATTGATCATATTAGATATGGGAGTACGGAATAATCTATGCGTCTTATATTCAGTAGAAGTGTTAAAATTATATTAAATTCGACGATTCTTTAATTTGGAAATGAATCTGCAATTCTTTGAACTAATTTTTATTATTATGGTGTGCAAAGATGAATATATGAATTCTCAGGGATGCATGGTCTCAGTTCCAAGTGCTGTAACTCACTATGTCGTGTATATTTAATTTATAACACATATGCGAATCAATCAGAATAGCATTTGAGAAGTAAGTACTTGAAATTACAAAGTGGATTTTGTTCTAGCTGTTAACTGGGCAAGTCGCCGTCGTTGATAATAGGATCAGCTATGGTATCCTCTTCACCATGTTGTTTATTGTTTACCTCATTCACGTACAGTCGACCGGAGATGAATATTACCTGCTCACCAAGAGCGAGAGATTGACATTGTGACCACTGACTTCGAATTTGTCGGGACAGGAACAACATAATTACAATTTATATTCATCTTAAAGACATTTATTTGAGACCTAACCACCATCAGTACAAGTACCACCACGACGTGCGAGACGATAGATTGGTTCATCAACTGGAAGACTGTACATACAGAATAGCTTACCGTCACAGTCATCGTGTGTTTCACAGGGGTCCCCTGCTCCACCAGCAACAACCATAGAGGTAAGAATCAGAAAAGAGAAAACGTTAACAAATTGAATGTTCATAATAATGGATTTGAAAAATTGAAAACTTCCAAAACGTCCTCTTTAAATACAATAGCTTGAAAAGGAGATATAACGATGATAACGCTATACAGCTGATATCTGTTATCGCAATATCCAGCTTTCTCCTCATTACCTTAGGTTCTATTGCTGCGAAAGAATTAGCTTTGTTATTTGAGGTGATCTCAGCTATAGAACATTGTTTCCTATGACATAATTCGGCTTTCACCAGATAGGGAAGAGTTGAGTTTGAAAATACCCACTCAGAGTGCACCATGAAAAGTGATAACTGAATTTATCTACAACAAAAAGCCACTATTCATTTGACTTTGAAGGCTCCACATTCACCTCACAAATTAATTCCGCTCCAAAAAGAAGATTAGATTTCAAAAATAACGAATGCCCCGAAACTCGAGCTCAAACGGCAATATGCATCTGATGTTGTGTTTGGTTGTGATAATAAGTGCCATGTCGAATATCGAGATAAAAAGTGCTCATTTGATGTTGCTCTTCGCCTTAACTCCAAATAAACGAATTAGTGTAAATCAAAGGCTCATGGCTACCAATGGTGTCTTCGAATGTCCTACAAAGCCGCTCTACTTCTCGTTATAGTGGAGGTCTAGTCTTTATATGTCACGTGACAAATATGTCAAAACCTGGTGATATTGGATATTGTTGTTGGACATTTCTAATAATTTTCGGAATTTACTGGACTAGGAACTTGAATCCGAAGGACGTCCTCAATTAGAAGAGCTCAAATTCTACTCTAAAGCTGTAGTTAATTCAGAATATAAATTTATTCATTCTAAATTCAACCATCGGATTGCTGAAGAACTATTCTAGAAAATTGATTTAGGAGTTTCTGTTGGTGATCGCTACATGCACGTCTAGCTATTCCCTTATGCCAAACTTGGTGGGTTCGAAGTCAGTGGTGGTACTGTTATGAAAACGGACTGCGCACGACCTATAATCAAAGTACACTTGAGAAGAAGAAGTAGAAATCAATAGTAATCAACAAACTTCCAAAAGGAGCCAATTTCCCTATAATTGCGCCCGAGACATGTTCCATTGGACTTAGAATCCCTTTTTATCCCATAATTCTCGAAACCACGGATTGTTTTACTCAAATAACATCTCCTTAATATGGATGCCATTTCTGATAGGGTATTTACCGACTCTGTCGATGCCACAAATGACGATCCATCTCTCCTTACAGTGATTCTAGATGTATATCCGGCCAGTTGGTACAGAATAAAGGACAAAATTTCGATAAACGAGATCACCAAGGCCTTATTGGTCTTCATGAACGCCCATCTTTCACTCAACAACTCCAACCAAGTGGCCTTCATCGCCAGCACGCCACTAGGGTCCAAGTTCTTGTATCCAAATCCCGGAAAGGAGTACGACGAAGTCAGATCCAGAGACGATAGCACAGAGAAGGAGCCCTCGCCGGGTTTGGTGAGCAAAGACATGTACAGACAGTTCAGAGTGGTGGACGAAGCGGTATTGGAAGAGCTTAACCAGTGCTTCCAAGAGCTTGCACAGAATACGACACATCGCTCTACGCTTTCAGGTGCATTGAGTATGGCCTTGACCTATACTAATCGTATGCTGACGTTAGATCAGGCGATTTCAACCACCACCGCTTCGGCCATCAACTCCACCACCAATATCAAGGCCACGTCCAATTCAGCATCATCAGCAGGAACCTCATCAGCAGGAGCCGTGTCTAACTCTGTATCACTAATGAAATCCCGGATTTTAATTGTTTCGGCCAACGATGAAGATGACATCAAGTACATTCCCATCATGAATTCCATTTTCACAGCACAAAAGATGAAGTTATCCATAGACGTGGCCAAATTGGGGAGCAAGAACTCGCCTTATCTACAGCAGGCAGCAGATGCTACCGATGGAATCTATCTCCATATCGATGATCCCAAGGCAATAGTGCAAGTCCTTTCAACAGCATTTTTTGTGGAGCCTTCGATACGGCCTTACATCATTCTTCCAACAAATTCCAATGTCAATTACAGAGCAAGTTGCTTCATTACAGGAAAGGCCGTGGATTTGGGATATGTTTGTTCTGTGTGTCTTTGTATCATGAGTATCATTCCTGACTCGGGTAAGTGCCCAGCGTGTGGGAGTGAATTCGATGAAAGGGTCTTGGCCCAATTGAAGAGAGGTCCAGTTGTCATGCCCAAAAAGAAGCGGAAATTAGAGGAGAAGTCATAGATGCATGTTGTATATTAATTAAATGTAAATACGCCAAGGTGAGTGTAGAAATGCCAGGGTCTGTGTGGTTATGGCAATTCACTGTAGTTGAGTGAACAAAATGATTGCCGTGATTGAAATATGCTAAATTAATACTCATATCGGACCAGCCGAAAGTAAACTATAATTTCAACATAGCTCCATAATAGTGCCTAAGAATTCAAGCTTTTGGTGTCCGTATCGTGAGTAAGATACATCTATACTTGTATCAAAAAGATTTGGCTGGTTTATTGGTATACGTGCCAAAAAAATTCAATTATGTATCTGGAGATGAAAGATTCCACAGAGTTCTTTAAATTCCCCTGTTAATCACGTCAAAACGGTAGTTTCGTGGATAGTTGTGCTTATCCACCATGTGCAATCGTCTTTTCTTGGGAGTGGAACATACCTTGGTACATCCTTGTTCATGGAGGAAACATTTGAAGACCTTTTCCCCCCGTTCTTGCTTGATTTTGAGGAATGGATTGTGATTTTCGTCGAGATGAAGCTCCAAGATGGTCTTAGAGGGAAAGATCTTGGAACATTCATGACAGTTGAAGTTATGGATTGTAGAATGGAGCTCGTAAGTTGGACCATCATAGAAGGATTGGAGACATTCTGGGCACTGGATCGTTGTCTTGGGCACAGAAGTAGTATCTTTATCGCCATTTGATGTAGCCAGGAAGGTTTCTCCTTGGATTATGGGTTCATCTTCTTCTCTTGACCTTTTCATCATAATGCGAATTGAAAAGTGAAAATGTATAATGTGATTGAGACGGAGTAGTGGCTAAAATGTATAACATTATAAGTTTGAATTTCAATAAAGGAGATATATCACCTTATTAGGCACATTTAACTAGGTTTTGATATTTTTGGAAGAATATTCTATTTATTTGACGGAGTTTTAGTGACTACCTCGTCAAGATAGAGTAATAGTTTTAGATGAACTTGAAGCCCAAGTAACATTGTAAAAGGCAATACCGCTCAATTCCAATGTCACTCTTAGGTAGAGTACGATTTTCTCTTAATTTCTAGCTCTCAAGAATTTTGGTGTAACAAGAATCCATGAAATGAGATCAACCTTTTCAACATTACATTCACAGTTCTACAAGATTATAACAACCTAGCCACGTCCATTTAACAATCTCTATCCCCCAACCACTAGCCTAAACCAAATCGATTAATGAATTTCAATTCTTCACCCTCATATATATATATGTACAACTTTTTTGATTTCTAGATACCAATGTCTTCATTCCAGTCTTCGGGTCTTTCCTTGATGAACTTTTGCATCAAATCCTTGCATTCTTGGTTGTTCATATTCACAACTTCGATGCCCTTTGACTTTAACAAGTCTTCCGCTCCGTACAAGGTGTCGTTTTCTCCAAGAACAACTCTCTTGACTCCATACAAAATGCATGCTCCAGAACACATGTTGCAAGGCGACAACGTGGTGTACATGGTGCAGTTCTTGTAAACCTTTCCTGGCAATCTACCGGCGTTTTCTAAGGTGTCCATTTCGCCGTGTAAAACTGGAGAACCCTTCTGCAAACGCTGGTTGTGGCCACGGCCCAAAACAGTGCCATCTTCAGCAATGAGGGCTCCACCAATGGGAATTCCACCTTCTGCATACCCTGAAGTCAGTATTGAATGAAATTTCAAGTATTTTCGAGCCAAATTGTCTGGAATACTCTCATGTAGTAATGCTGATTTCAGAATCTTAGTTACACTGAATTAAGGTCCCAAACACGAAGCAAAGTAGAAAATACTGGACGCAACAGCTTCACGCTGTTCAAGAAACCACAGGAATCCGGTTTGGTATCAACCAGTTGTCGTTGAAATGCAAAATTCAGTGTGGAGTTCAAGTCATCACTTCTGATGTATTGTGGTGCAACTTGCCAGAAATGAGTCCAAATTGGCCGGAAAAAGAACTACCGGAGTCTCGATTGCCTCTGCTTTCGTTACATACCCTTTCTGGCCTCTTCCAAGGCTATTTCCATTCCTTTTTTGTCATCAAACATGATTGCAGATATTGCTAAATTTCTAGTGCAAAAAAGTGGGGCTCATTTTACTAGCTAAATTAGAGTCCAGAGTCACCTAATTAAGAAAAAAAAAAGGTACCCATTTCATTTAGATTTATGGAAAGATTTCACTGATTATATAGACTAAATTGTGACGTTATTAAACACCCTATATATTTGGGATGCTTGTACTTGGTGAAATGGACTTTGATCTACTTTTCTCTTGGAAACTATATATTAAAACTTTCAAAAAGGTGTAGAAAAACTTAGCTAATCATAAATTGATAAGCGATAAAGTGTGCACTTTTTAAGACCCAATTTTACAGTTCGTGCTATCCATATTGCAGAGTTGTAGAATAAAAAAGTAGTAGGCAGGCGAATGATTTATTCAACATTACACTCTCAACTGTAAAATGTTCGTAGTGCATTTACGCTTACTTTGATGATTGCTTTATCGTTCAATTCATACTTGAATTACTCATATTCAATTCTTTTATTCTTATTATCCTCCATATTAAAATGATATTTGCATTGCTAATTTGAACTCCTAAAGGAGAATAAATACAGATATACTTTCTATATTCTCTTCTGATCCATTCATCACTTATAAATATAAATACTACCACTTCTGTCCACAGATAAAATCATTTCAAATGGTGAAGAAATAAATCCCACATCTGTCACGGTGTCTTGGTTGGTCCTAACAAAATCCATTTGCTGGCCAGTTATCTCGTCGAGACCATACAAATCCTTCTTGTAGAAAGACCTAATGCGCTCCTTCTTCTTATCGAATGTTTCATTAACCAAAGTAAGGGCCAGCCGTTTGAACATGTTGGTAATGAATCTGGTCTCGTGGTCACAATTAAGCGAAACAGACTCCAGAATACTGTTGAGATTCCAAAGAATCAACCGCTGATTCCAAGTGGAACTTAAAAAATAGCCCTGGTCCCGGTTTTGCACATATTGGAAGGCAGAAAAGCTCTTGTTCTCAGGATTGGATACTTCTCTTGGATCATTGGCGGCAAATTCAATTTCTAGAGATTCAAGAATGCTGGATATGCTAAAGCTCTCTGCATCCATTCCTATTTCAACAAGTGAATAATTCTTCACATGAGGAGTTTCAACCTGGGAACTAAAAACTTGCTTGCATTCAAAAGAAGGCACTTCCCAAACTGTGATGTCAGACTCTCCACTGCCTCCAATCATAGCAAAATGACTGTAATCAGATGAGTCTCCCGCTTGGTAAGTATCTGGAAGCAAAATCAACTTACGAATAGGAAATATCGTATTCCGGAAAGTGTCGTCGGGTTGTTGGAGTTGAACTTTCCAGTTCTTGATCAAAACATGGAAACGCATATCCCATAAACTTATGATACCTTTGCTTGTGCCCACTAAGAGCCACATGTTTTTCTTATGAAACACAAATGTATTAATCAATCCATGAATATGTGGATTTTGGAGACAGAAATTTTTATCCAGACGTATGATATCAAATCCAATAATTTTTGACACGGACGTAATACCTATCATTAAATTCTGCTTATCGTTGATCAAGAAATCACTCTTCACAAAATAACCGTCCAATTCGACATCCAACTCAAATTTTCTAATAAGTGCCAACTTCGAAAACTTCGTTATTTTCCTTGCCTTATTTCTGAGTACATCAATTCGGTATATTCTCGCCACACCATCTGCAGTTGTTACTGCAAACACAAACCGATTTGGTATGAATTTAATCGAGCGAATGGACGATTTCAAGTCCACTGTTAAACTTGGATTCATCACAGTGATGATCTTTTCAAACTTGGAACAACTCCATATCTTCAATGATCCAGAATCAGAACCAGTGATGAAGAACTCGGATGTTGGACAGACCTCGACACAGTTAATAGCATCAATTTCTCCACCCACATGATTTCCATGGAATTGCGTAACCAAAGTGCCCTTGGGGGTCCATGACTCAGTAGATTGAGTTGATCTCGACTTTGCTTCTCCCCTCACAATTGGTCCAAACTCTGCAAAATTGCCTAAGGAAGGATGAAAATTAAGCTGATTCAAAAATTCAAGAATATATGGATTATATCCACTGTAGCTATGCTTGAGATTTACAGTGATAATCTTCGAATTGTCAACACTGAATACCTTATGATATTGTGATTCGCTGGCAGCTTGGTGATGTTGACTATGACTGTGGCTTGAGTTTTCATTAAGGTCATGGCTCAGCTCCAATTCGCCAAAAACATTCGCTTCGACTGTCTGAATGGAAGCTCTTACTCTCGTAAAGTTAGGCAAAATTAATGAATTGGACAGCACTCTTCCCGAATCAAAATCTTTGAAGGAAATTGAATCGGTTGGATTGGACAGGTTCACATTTGACTCTATTGTTTTCGAGCCAATATTCAAAGACTCTGACTTGTAAGAGACATCAAAAAAGACGTTTCTGGGGACTAGCAGTACCTTCTTCAATGAATTGAAATCTTCTGATAAGCTTGTGGTGGAACTGGACTTTCCATGTGCATTATGAGAAACATGGAAAATATAGTCTCTCAAAACAAATACTTTCCACACATCACGATCTTCCAAACCAACCGATTTTAATTTAATCAACCACAGCTTATCTTCAGGAGAAAGGGGAACCGACGATTTATTCCCATTAGAGAGTGGGAAAACAACCTCACTATTCAATCTTGGAAGATACACCGATTTACCCATATTCTTAGAAAACGACACAACTCCCTTTTTGGTGGAATTCAATTGGGAAAGGGTCGAAAAATTCTTCTGTTGCCAGAACAATGACTTGGGTGTGGCATTCAATGACCAGGTGATAGCTAATTCATATACCTGTCTGGTTAAAGGTTTGGTAACACATGGAAACAACGTGTCCCAGTTAAATATAGAAATATCATAGTTCAAATATCCCTTTATCAATGGATACAAGAAGCAATAGCGATCTGCAGGGCTTAAGTTATCGCTAATGGAAATGATCAAATTCAAGACAGCTTGACGAATCCATTCATTGGGATGAAGTATCAAGTTTATTGAATTATTGAGAAGCTCTTTGTAGATTTCAAGTGCATTAAATTCAGTTCGAGGATTGATCAAGCGATTCTGGACAAATTCATTAAAAATCTCAAGAACACGAAGGACGA
The DNA here is from genome assembly GCA_030582475.1 of Suhomyces panamericanus. Taxonomy (NCBI): domain Eukaryota; kingdom Fungi; phylum Ascomycota; class Pichiomycetes; order Serinales; family Debaryomycetaceae; genus Suhomyces; species Suhomyces panamericanus. The sequence goes on from JAKTXI010000049.1 coordinate 26,359, forward strand.
CAAATTGCTCCAGGTCTTTCAATGTTTGGATTAATAACGGAAGCAAGTACTGCTCAAAAGATAGCACGCCGACGTATTGGCCAATATCGAGAACAGATGACAAAAATACCAATCGCAATTGGAAGTTGGGGTCATTAAGATATGTGATTAAATGGGGTAAAATAATGTCATTGGTTTTGTCGACTCCAAAGAATTGACATAATGGAAGTACATTATTGAGAAGACCAATCTTGACCGATGCATCAGGGTCGGTGAGTAAAGTAAAAGTGAGGTTCTCGAACTCAACATCAAGCTGAGATTTGGGTATGCTAAAGTCTGAAGAAGGAACATTTATAGACTGCAGATCAATTGAAAGTGGATTTGAGCCTATTTCTTGGGGTATTTTGGCGGACTTATCAGTTTTGAATGTTTTCGACATCATCCAGAATTTCTTGGACACATTAGCTAAATGAGGCAAGCAACTGGCCAAGGTGACTTTGATGGTATTTTTGTCGTAGGCAGAGATATTCAGAGACAACAAGGACGATAGTTTGGGTAACAAGTACTCGGGAAACATCAACACATTAATTGGTGTGATGTATGAACACGATAACAATAACGTAGTAATACTTGTTAATGCCGTGCATACCACCCTGGCAGACAGGGAAAACGGCTGTTGTTGTGATGTAGATTGGAAGGAGTCCTCTATGAATTCGTCGATCAAAGAGCACAAGTAGGGAATCGATCTGTCTAACTTGCACTCGTCATTAATTCTTTCAGATAATGCCACGATCAACTCACATGCCTTGATCTTGGAAGACACCAACTTCAAACTTCTCATGGAGGAATAGACGACTCCAAGAATGATCAAAGATGCTTGGTCCAGCTTGTCGTTGAATCTGGAGGGCTGGATCCGGTAGTTGTAGGGCATTCCAGGCAAGTTGAGCTTGAGAGGCACAAACGACGATTCTGGACCCTCGGAGTTGTCTGGATACGAGAACTCGAGGGCCTCAACAATTCGGTGGAAATTCTGGTATATCCTCTCGATTTTCAAGTCGTTAATCGACACATTGTTGTTGTCCGCTGGCACCTGGTACGAGCTGTTGTCGTTCATCTCGTACATGAACTTGTACAAGAAGTCGTAAAAAAACGACGGAAAGCACGAGTCCTGGTATTTTTCGATAAGATCTTGAGCAGAGACTCGGTGCAGTGGCTCGTGTTGAATTAAGTCTCTGATCAAGTTGCGCATTTGGGCGTCCAGGACAACGCCCAAGTCAGGGTTGTACTCGTTCTTGACGTACTTGAAGAGCTGGGACAACGTGAAGGTGGGCTCGCCATCCAAGTAGAGCTCTGCGATGGAACAGCCCAAACTGAAGAGGTCCATTTCGTCAGTCAATGTATCACTGCCGGCGTAAACGCCATTTTCGCTGATGGTCTGGGTCCGGGGCTCCTTGGACGCCTGATAGAAGCGTTCGGGCGCCAAGTAGCACACTCGGCGGTCCAGGGTGTCGAAGTAGAACGAGAACTGTGAAGGGTTGTCTTCGGGCAAGAACACCGGCTTGGTGTAGCTGGCAAAGTCCGACAACATGAGCCAGTTCCACGAGGTGACGAGGAAGTTCTCCAACTTGAGGTCTCCGTGGCGAATGCCGAGCCGGTGGCAGTCCTGGACGATGTGGAGCATCTGGAACACCATGAACTTCTTCTCGATGGACTCGAGGAACGGTCTTATCGAAAGCCGGTCGTATAGGTTTGTTTTGACCATTTGGCGGATGAGATATCCGGCACGGTCCGTTTCAATGAGCTTGTGCCACGGAAGGACGTGGTTGTACTGGGCAAGGAGAGCCGACTGTTTGGACACGAGTTCCACGATCTGATCGAGTGGAATGGCGGTCCCGGTGTCCAGAGCCGGTTTGATGTGGATCTTGACAATGATGAGATTGCCATTGGCCCGTTCAATGGCACGGACCGTCTTCAAGAACCGGGAATTGTTGACGACATCGATATATTGGTATGAGTTGAGGATATCAATGTAGGAGCTGAGGGCCACGGTGGGGGCCGAGGGTGCAAGAAGAGACAACCGGACGCCCATTGCTGAGGTCGGTGGTGCAGAAAGGCGCAGAAAAGGACCAAACAGGGGCGTGGGGGTGTGAAAAACGGGCGTTGTTGGTGGTGTTAAGTGAAGAGTTGGTTATAATGTAGCTACTTTTTGTGCAGGAGATAAGAAAATAGCATTATGAACAAGGAAGAGTACGGACAGGCCGCCGTATTGCCAGTTTCCGGTGACGATTCGCCCGTTTTCGAGTACCTCCGTGCAGTGCAGAAGGAGGCGGACCTGACAGACTTGGTTCTGAGCAGTTGGGCCCGCAAAACGGGCCCAGAGGTGGAAAATGGACTACATCTGAAATTTCACTTGGAAGAGCCAGATCCCAATATTGAGCCCACCAAACTGGATCAAATTGAACAGACGTCATTGCAGAGTCTGAACAAAGCCAATTCGCCAGCTCTATCCCATTGGGCCGCCTCCACTGTGGAGATATTCACAGAATTGAAGAAATCCATCCTCTCGCAGCCTCTCTCCACAGACTCCACATATGTGCCCGAAACCTCGGGCCAATGGCGCAAATACATGCTTGAGAGCGACCCTCCAGGCATGAACTACTTCTACAATGTGCTAGACCGACCCACTGTCTTGAAATTGGTGGTCTATTGCACCAAATGGCTCAGTCTTTCTGCAAGTGCTCATCTCTCAAAATGGATCTGGCATGTACTTCTTCGGCTCGACAGGGCCATGGATGGAACAGAAATGGCAGTGATCCGCGATTTGGGCAAGAAGGCCGTGAAATTACGTGAAAGAGGCGAGAGAGAACGCATGGAGGACGTGGTGAGTGCCACATTGGCCATGGTGGTGGTGTTAGTGGGAGAGTACTACGGGCAGCGCGACTTGCTCGCGGTGGAATTTAGGGAGAGGGAGAAGAGAGTGAACACAGAGGGAGTATAAGATGATATTTGTGAGTAAAAGGAGAGATATGAGATGGGATTGGTGAATCTAGCAAATTGGAACTCAATCACACTATTTCATTGCATTAATGGTAGACTTCTTGGACATAGTAATGGATCCACTAACAGGGAATTGATTTCCCCCTACTTCTAGTTAACGTCCCCTTTTTACTTTCAGTCGACTTCTCGTTGGTTTCCAGTTGATATCTACTTGAATTGCTTTCTTTATCGTACCTCTCTGGTGGTATTATTTCCTACTGACCTTTTCCTCCTCGCTAAAACGCACTCTAGCGAGAGCTCGTATATTAATCTGGAACGGCTCTGCACCAAAAGCTAGTCTAAATGGGGCAATACGTGTCCAAATCGGGTCCAGAGTTCACATTATCGACTAAACTAGACATTCTCTATCTGCCTAGCTACTTTCCACACCCAAATTCCCACTCTAACGCCCTTATCCATCCCATATCCAGCTATCACCACTCTCGCACGTCCATTCTGGAAAATTACATTTTCGCCATTTTGAAAATCTCCACCTTTTCCACTTTTCACCACCACCACCTCCATCATGGCACCTAAAGCTAGACAAGACTTGGTTGTGCCGTAAGTCGTATCTTGTTCCCCTCTTAAAGGGCCCATCACATTTCAACACCCCCACTAACCGCAGATACAAGCACTATCCTGCTAAGAAAAGAAGCGAAGCTTCAGGCATGATTGCCCAATCCTTGCCCATGGCCGCCATGTTCATGAGAAACAAGTTGTTGTCGTGGTCGGCGTTGTTCTTGGCCATTCAGAGTTGGTTGAATGAGCCAATCAATGCTCCTAAGGACGATTCTGACGAGGGTCAACAACCAGCTTTGTTGAAGGTTGTGTTTGCCATTGTGGCCATGGCCACCTGCTACATGGAACTTGTGTTCCCCTACTCTGCACAACACGCCAAAGCTTCCCTTATGCAACAGGCTGCCGAGGCCACTGCTTAATATTAATACATACAAGAAGAGAGAAATGTAGTCTAGAACGGAGAGTATAGGAGAAGCTGAGAAGACTAGACTGAACAGCAGAATATTCTGTACTGAACTGACACTGGGAGTTTGGTCTGAATTGAGCGGAATATCGTGTAAACCACTCCCATTCTATCACAGGAATTGACATTTCCATATGCTCATTTTGAATCGATTGCGTTGATCGAAAAAAAGGTATTAAGTATTCCATACTCTTGCATTCCCCGTGGTTTTGACCCTTGAGTATCGACGTTGCCTGTCATATCAGATCTTTTCCCAATTTGTTAGTTTTCCTAATTCTATCTGGACTTCCCAGTTTTATACAATGTATTTCATGCCCATTCGATGATCTTGCTTTCGGTGCCTTTGTACGAAGCATTCACCTTGCTAGAAGTTCTATCCCACTTCAAGTCACAGATACCAATATTTCCTTCCTTGGAACCGGTAGATTCTGGCAATTCGAAGTTGTAAATGCCCAAACACTGCAAGATATCGGTAGGGCCATCGCGGTAGTTCATGTCCCAAATCGTCACTCTTCCATGGTCGTCTCCTACCGCTAAATAGGCCGAATCTGGTGACAAGGAAGTGTTGAAAACAAGAGCATCGTTGCGGACTTCAAGCTTGGTTCCTTCTTCAACACGAATATTTGAAGGGTTCTTGAATAACTCCACGCTCTTGATAATGTCACCACTTGTGGCGTTCCAAATATTCAACACTCCCTCCATGGAAACACTGAGCAATATGCTGTCGTTTCCACTTTCTTTGAGCCAGTAGAGGTCTATAATTGGAGACGTATGGCTCTTGAATTCCTCGGACTTTTTGTTCAAATCTAAACATTCCTGTGACGATCCCCGGGTCCACACTTTGATGGCATAGTCATAATCAGAGCCTGAGGCCAAGAGCTTGGTACGGGGATTGAATTTAAGCACAGAAATGCAGTTTTCGTGGCCATTGAGATAGCCAATAGTGTGTACATCTGGGATTCCTGGAGCAAAGGACTGGGCCGAAACGGTGTAGATCTTAATGGCAAACTGGGTGGTGGAAATGGCGAACTTGTTCTCGTCCAACCAACAAGCATCCACCACGATTCCCGAGTTGCTGTTGGTGCCAGCTCTGATATGTTTAATGAGACTCAACGTGCTGCCGTCCCACAAGCTGACCTGATTGTTGCAGTCGATGCACAAGAGAAGCTGTCCGCTTTCGTTCCAGAGAAGAGTATTGACCAAAGGAGAAGCTGACGAGCTAGAAGCTGAGTCATCGTTGGAGCCCAACGAAGTGGCAATATTCTTGAGCTTTCCGTCGGGAGACCACGCCCGTAACTCGCCATTGCTGCCAGCAGTCAAGATCAAGTTGCCGTGAGGAGCCCAGGAAACAGCTGTGATGTCCTCTGATGCTCCAGCCAAGCTGGGGTGGCTCAACACCGCTTTTTCCACGGTTTTTCCGTCCTCCAAGCCGAACACAGTGGCAATGGCGTCTTCCTGGCCACATACGAACACGGAACTGCTGGGATGCCAATCGGAAACCAAGTTCTGCGGATATTCGATCTTAGGGGCAAGTAAACGGGTGGAAAAGTCCACTTCTTGTACTTTAACCGGCACTTCTGGAGCATTCTGCACGTCCTCCATGACCTCATCGGGCTTTTCGACCGCAGACTTGAGCAAGAACGTGGTTTCTTCGGGCTTGACTTCCAGAGCAGAAGTCTTCTCGACTCTGGCTATTTCGTCACGGACCAATGCCAGAAACAATGAGTATTCCAGTTCTTTGGTGATTTCGCTGGCCTCTTCCTGTGCCACGGAATAGAGAAGACCCTTTTGCACCAATTGGACCAAACATCCTGGCTCTATTTTGTCTATGATGGGTCTGTTGTCATCGCGTTCAAACTCCTGGCAAAGAGCTGCTTTGTCGAGCGCATACGCCGCCAAGTCAAACCCCGACTCCTGGAGATACCGCCACACTAGATAGTTGAGTTCGTTGGAGGTTAAGGACATAAGTAAAAGAGCGAAGAAAGATGACTTTTGAGATGAAAACAGAGAGATAGAAAATAGAAAATAGAGAATCTATGGAGAGAATGTGTGTGATGTATGAGTGAATACCAGGGAGGTAAAATGGTGTATTAGTAGCAGAGTGGATTTTATAGAGTGTATTGTTATATTTGGACTTCTTATTAATGCAATTGTTGCCAATTTTGGGAGTATACCTCGAGGTGTTGTTCTTATGGAGTTGAATTGAACACATTATAGCGAGAGATTTGATTTCTAGCGAGAAAAATAGTGCGACCACTTTAACAGTTACCCAGTATTTGAATGATTAGGAACGCCATTGAGGGTCTATTCCTGGTGAAACTATCTCGTTAATACACTTGAATTCATTCTAGAAAGAATATTGTATGATTTTCTGTGTACTATGCTTAGAAGGTTACTGTATCCCTTGCATTCCTCTCTATATTTACCCTCTCCATTTTCTCCCTATTTTCTCCCTATTTTCTCCCTATTTTCGGTCACCCTCACTATTTCTCTCACTATTTCTCTCACTAGCCTCTCTATATTTCTCTTTTCTCCCTATCTCACTTCTCACTTTCTATTTTCTCACACTTTCATCTATCAACATCTTCTTCTTCTCCTCCAACCACCCCCCATCCGTCCAATTGGACCATTCTGACCTTCCATTCACATCACATTCCCCATTCCCAATGGAGATCAAAAAGAACTACCGTCAAAGCCGTGCTCCCTGGCAATCTGGCCAGGCCAAATCACACAACCCATATGCCAATGTCCAACAAGCGGCCCCAGGGGCAGACGACAGCGGGTTTCTCGAGCTTCCCAATCCCTACGGAGCCACCGGAACAACCAGCCGTAAGAACACACGGCGTATGAGTATCCATGCGTCGGCGGCTGCACAACACCATGGCCGTTCATTCTCCCTGACCACCGGTTTCGACATGTCCAACCTACCTCCCTTGCCCAATATCAACAACGGCGACCCCAATGGAGCCGAAGCGCCTCCAGCAGAAGATAGAAACGAGTTTTCCAACATCAGCGCCCGAATCGCCCGTGATTTGGCCCAAGGAACAGCCGGAGACATCGACGACTACTACCAGCTCTTGGTGAAGCAAAACACAATAATCACGCGGGATATCAAGACCAAGATCAACCAAAATCAGAAGAATATCTTGCTTTTGACCAACGACCTCAAAGAAACCCAGGACGAGTTGCTTCTGCTCAGAGTGTCCACCAAAGAGCTCTACGAGGTTTTGGAACAATTCCGTGAATCGGCTCAGCGGAGACTCGACCTCGAGAAGCCCGACCTCTCGTCCCAGCAAAAGCAGAATGCCTTGCGCAAAAAGAAGGATCGGTCGTCCATCTTGGTCCTTGAAAAGATGTGGGCCAGTGAGCTTCAATCCTTGTTCAAGCACGTGGAAGGTGCTTCCAAATACATCCAGCCATTGCCCGGAAGACACGTCATAGCAGAGAGTGGCCGTTGGCAGGAAATCAATGCAGGTACATGGAAACCCATCAAGCCCACCCATCTCTTCATACTCAACGACCTCTTGTTAATGGCCACCAAAAAGAGCTCACACGAGGCTTCCTCAAGCAAATCCCGCTTGCAAGCCGTACAGTGTCTTCCCTTGAGTCAAGTCGAGCTCATTCAAATCCAAGCTCCTTCTGCCAAAAACGACGACAACAAGTCGTATCTCATCAACATCAAGTCCAAATCTCTCAGTTACGTTTACCAAACGGACCGTTACGACCACTTCCTCAAGATCACAGAGGCATACAATAAGGGAAAAAATGAATTGGTCCAGAAAGAAAGACTCAACAAGGTGGGAGATGCATCCAATAACGAATCGTCTGAAACCAACGACGAGAAGAGACAGTTGCGTGAATCATACCGAAACTCGGGAACTCCAGAGACTTTTGACGAAAACGGAAAGAGACTCAGTGGAAATTGGAGAAATAGTGGAGACGGAATGTTGCAGGACATTTCAGCAAGAGTGCATTCTAGAAACAGATCCCACGACTATGGTAAGAAAAAGGTTGTTAATGAAAAAGGCCACTTTTTTAATGACTTGAAGAACTTAGAAGATAAACTCGATGATGTGGATGTGGAAATTGCCCATAACCAATATGATCAAGCTGTTGGTTTCTTGGGGCATATCGAAGGCAAATTAAGAAGTATCGAATCCGCCATTACACACAATCTTTCCAGCAGTTCGTCCAACTCAAACGAAGAAGTCAAGTTGCTTGTGGATGTGATAAAGTTGAAGATCAATAATAGAAAGATCAAGATTCAGCAGGGTTTGATTTTTGACTTGCAGCACAAGATTGCCAAGCTTACTGAAGATGAAATCGAGAGAATCATCTTGTATTTCGAGAGCTTTGATCAACTTGAAAAGGGCATTTCGTCTTACTTAAATGCTATGTCCAACTTCTTATCCACCACAGTGACAAGATTGATTGTGGGAGTCCAAGGTTCTACAAAGATCGATGTGGTTAATTACCTTTCCAATTTGGTTGTTGTCAATGTCTCAGTTATCAAGAGAGCAGTCTTGGTATATAATCACAAAATCACCCCAATTTTAAAGAACAACGGCACTGATAAAGTGGATTCAAGTGGTTTGATCAACTGGTGTGTTGATGAAATTACCAAGTTGGTTGCTCAGTTGAAGAAGCATCTTTATGGAACTTTATTGGCTTCAGTTGGTACTAATCCAGATACTGATCAACTCATATTAAGAGTAAAGGATAAGGCATTATTCCAGGATTTCCTTGATGTCATCAGGCCTCAGTTGGATGAGCTCAAAACGGTAGGAATGAACGTTGACTTCGTTTTCGAAGAAATCCTTGTGTTACAGGATAAGGAGGAAGCTCCTTAGAGAAACTATATTGGGTTAGAATCCTACAATCTTGTCATTATAGACTTCACCTTGAAGCCATTCTCTAGTTCTTTTAGTCTCTATTCCTAAATATACCCACCGGCGTTAAAGCTTGTCATATAAGGCACCCAAATCGTATTTTTCTCTGAACTTTGCACCATTTCTTTTGACACAAAGAAGGGCTAGAGATGAACACAAGATGATGCCAATAATAATGGAAAACAAAACTCCGGGACCAAGAGCACGGAGCAATGGCTCCACAATAAATGTGGCCACGGCAGCCAAAATTTGTCTGATAAAGTTATTCAAGGCAACACCAGTGGCACCTTTTCCTGGAAGTGAGTCTACCAAATAAGTCACGGTGGCTCCGATCAATAACATTGATGCAAAACCACTGCAGGCCGTTCCGATCAAAGGAACTAGCCAGAACTCGCCGTATCTAAGGGTCCAGCCAAAGATTAAACAGGCAGGTATGTATAATATGAATGCAAGAACAATGTTGTAGGACAACCTGGATTCGGGGCTGAGGTTTCCATTATGTGTTTTGGCATACCTGGCAAGCAAGTAGTCATTCCACTTTCCACCTATGATAGAAGCAAGCACGTATGTCACCGAATTTGGAATGTAAAGCAAACCAATGATGATGGACTTGAACTTGTAAGGTTCCCTTGCATATTCGTATGAGATTGTCATGTTGAAGAAATAAAGGGCCGCGAAACAAATAGAAGATGCTGTGCAAACCAATGAGATCTGAGGAAGGGAAAGTAGAACTAAAGAATGCAAAGGTCGCACAACAACATCATAAACATCTGTGCGGATTTTTCTCCACTTGGTGGGTGCTACTGGCTCGATGTGACTTGCAGAACGTCTAAGCTCTTCTTCAACCAATTCATTGAAAACTCTTCTGGCGTAGGAAGATCTATTCGTAGTGTACCTTGAAATTGAAGGCATCACCATATCTCCAACAGGCTCGAATTCGAAATCATTTCCATTGTTTGAGCTGGTGCTTATTCTGCTCAAATGTGTGGCGATTCTACTGAGTTGCTCGTCGGTTATTCCAGTAATCTCCTGCGTTGCAAGATTGTGCGACTCGTGCGACTTCTTTTCGGAATCCATGCTGTCGTCCAGATGATGTTCTTGCTCGTGCTCGTTCTCTTCCTGTTGCTTCTTCAACATCTCTTTGATGGCGTTCATATTGTCATTTTTTCTGAGTGTCTCGGGGAGGCAGAACAAGAGAAGTACAAAGTTGACACCGGAAAAGATCACCAAGAACCACTGGGTGGCACGCCAGCCCCAGGCTTGGGAAAGAACACCACCAATGATAGGAGCAAGGAAAGGTCCACATAAGGGGCCAAGGTAGAAGTATCCCATAGCTCTTCCTCTTTCGTGAATGGTATAGATGTCAGACATAGTTCCCGCACCCAAGGCTTGCACAGAGGCAGAACAGCCACCCTGCAACACACGTAGCACGATCAACCCGGTGATATTGGGGGACAACGACGTTCCGAAGGAAAAACCAAAGAACATCGCGAAGGAGCTGATGTAGACGGTTCTGCGGCCCCATTTTTCACTGAAGGCGGACCACCAGAGGGGAAAAATACCTAAAGAGAGGAGGTACACACCGACAGAGATATTGACCATGGTGCTAGTGGTGTGGAGGTTGTCCACGATGTCGTCGATGGCGGGCAACATGATGGAGGTTCCCATGGGACCGGTGACCGCGGCCAATGCAATGATGAAGGTGATGAGGAACTTGATGGACTGGGGGTAGTCGCGGGCGTCCTCGTACTCGGGAACAATGGAGAGCTGGGCGAGAAAGCCCCTGCGCTCGCGGAGGGGCACCCGTTTGGACTTTGTCAGCTGGTTGGTCTGGATTGTCTGGGCCTCCGCGATCAGCTCGCCGCTCTGTTGAGCCCCGTTCGAGGCGGCGAGATCTTTGGGAGGGGGCCGTAGATCGCCGGCGGAAATATGCTGGGGGCCGGCGGCGGCAGGGAGGTTGGAGTCGATGGACACTGACGACTGCAACGAGAGGTTGTCGTCGGGGAGGTCGTTCTCTTCTGGGATGCTGAGGGGGCCGGGCGCGGCCGGGGCCGGGGCTGGAGGCTGGAACTGCTGGGGAGACCCCGAAGCGGTGGAGCCAGACACCGACCCGAGGGTGGATCTGTCAGAGCCCTTGGTGGGGTCTTCGGGAAAGTCTGGATCTGGGGCCATAGTGGACTATGGCTATGTCAAAGGCTATGGCTATGGCAAGGGCAAGGCACTTTGGGTGGGAACGGCCCAGTTATATAGTAGGGCCGCAGGGTGCGTAACCTGTGCAGGGTCTGGCGGCAAGTGTCCGATTTGGGAGCATCAAGCACTAGACTGGTGAGAAAGTTGCACACGCCGCTAAAGAGGGATGACCCATGTGTCCCAAAGGGGAGAAGGGGAGCTTGCTGCAAATGAAGTGCATAGGTGTCATGTACAACATGTACAACACATAGCTGGTAGTAGGAAAAGGACCAACCCACGGTGTGTCCTTTAATGAGGCCAGACTGGGCCTGTAAATTAGCGCCACAAAGGGTGATCCGGTGACTGAGCCGCATGTGCTGCGTCGTTTCACCGATATTATCTTGTGACAATCGGCTGCGGGGAGAAGCGTAGGTAGAAAACGGCGGTAGAATGTTGGGTGAGTCATTATGTGAAAGAAGTGAATAAGTATGGTGAAGTTGGTGATGATGAAGAAGTGCTGAATGAGTGAATGGGTCAATGGGTGAATGGGTGAATGGAGAGAGGTGAACTGGAGGTTGGTGATGGGAAGAATGCAACTGTAAATGCATTCAATCTGGGGTATTGTGCTCCTTGACTGTATAGTTGGTGGTGTAATTATAGCGTAATTGCTTAGTTGGGCATCTTAATGCGCTCTTGCTGATCTTCCTGCCATGATCCGATTCCACCAGCCTACCATTATACCATTCTCCAACTACTCTTCTACCATTCCATGCTTCATTCTCCATATCTTCATTCTCGGCTTATGATCGCCTGAGATCCAGTCGATGGTCCCACTAATGGCACCATCTGACTAGACTGCAAAAACTCAACTTTGAAGGCCGGAAATCCAGTCCGTGGGCACGTTCCATTGCCTGTGGCTACTGCGTGCCGTTATCTAGCGAATTTGGTCGTGATCCGGCCGTTTTCTGGCGGTGTTTTGACTGGTGTGGCATTGGCAGCCATCACGTCACGTCAGTGGTTAAGGGCCACAACCTGCCGGAGTGAATGCTTAGGGCTTGTGCAAGGAGCCATTTTGGACTTTGGGGTCACGGGCGTCTTGTTTGAGAGCTCAACCGAAGGCTAGGGTGTGTGTAGTGCTGAAACACCAAGATGTGCCAAAAGAATAGGGAGTTTTGGGGTGCGATTTTGGTTGCACATTGAGAGAAGAATAGGATGAATAAGAAGTAAGGATGACAGAAACAGCAGAAGAATATATAGAGATGGTGATGCCATACAGTAGAAGAGCTTAATGTGTCCACTTCACTTAATATCTTGACCGTTATCTGCCTTTTGGTGCATCGTGGCTCCAGATCAATAAAGTGCATACATGTAACAGTTCGCTTAAGCAAGGAACCACGTCAAACATACAGCTCTCTGACATGATGACGGGAAACGGTGTCTCCAATTCGATATCTTGAGGGTGTTAGATTGGAATGGCTACGGAGGGGAAGGGTCACGAACAGAGGCACTGGGATGATCTTTCGAAGACCTGTTCTCGAAATAGTTCGCATGCAATTGAATCCTCTGTTTCAGAGAATACAAAGAAGGAATTGCACAATAGAACCGTAGACGGTGAAACTGTACGGACCCTGCATTTAATTGGAGCTGTGGTGCTTTGGCTGGTGCTCTTTTGGTTCTAGGTCGGTACATCCAATCCCGAGGAGGCTATGACTACTACAGTGAACGTGAAAGCCTTAACGGTGAACGTGAAAGACTTCAACAATCTCTCGATGTGCTTCTAACCAAGAAAAGCCCCAAGCTATTATTGTCACACGAGGCTCAATCCGGCAAATAGGATGCAGGGATAAAGCTGAAGTTGGCAATTAACGAAGGACGAGGTGTGATATGTCTGGACTTAAATTAGTTCTGGTATTATCCAAGGTCCATATTCTGGAATACATGTTGTGTAGTGAACTCGGGTATTCTCAAGGGTCTAGTTCCGTGGAATTCTACGCAATTGGTTTTTATATTTTCAGAATTGCTACACTTCCATGTGCTTTGGCTCTAACTTGGTTTATTGTGCGAAATATCCATGCCCTGCTGTTTCTTGGAAGTTTATCCTTGGTATTTCAGTTGATGCAACTAGAAGCACGTGTTGATTGAAGTTCATAAACCTGAATTATTGGGCATTCTTGTATGAATCTGCCTGTTTTTCTACTGAGAACAATCTGAATCAAGCAGCAGGTCATCATCCATTTCCTATTTCATTTAATCATTCGACCTCATCAGGTAAGTTAATGAGCTACGCACAATAGAATTATTAGCAGCATATAATAGAAGCGCATAATAGCATCACATCCCAGAGCCATCACTGGTAGTCACTTCACCTCGCATCTTACATTCAGTTATGAGTAGGCACTTCAATTCATATTCCGATCCCTCAAGCACATATTGAAATATCGGAAGGCAGACGCATCACATTATTCAGATTCTATGACCAATATACTCAGATACTGTGATCAATATTATCTTATTATAAACGCTATTATGTCTTGGGATCTGATCTGGCAGTGCTTTCATTCCAGCCCCAACATCACATATGGCTTTGTTCTATTGTCGTCGTATTCCAAAGCACCCCACAAATTCCACTCTCTTCTCCCCACCTAGTCTTGTGAATTCCGCAAACCATTGCTTCTTACTTCACCACTCTGCTTCTTCCATAAAATACGTCCAATTTCGCAGCCTATACGTCCAATTTCGCAGCAGAATGGGTCAGTGGATTATTCTACAATCCTTGCTTGCTCTACGCAAAGCCTTCTATTCCCCCTTCGCTAGCAGGAAAACGGCCCTTTCCGTCTTATCCGACCACATGAGCCTCCACATTGCCAAACTGATGGTCTATCCATTGCCATGACGGCAGTAGCAAGAGGTCAGTCCTGATAGCACCGAACATTGGGAGCTAGGACGGTCTACATTCATTAAACATGGTGTCTTGATGTTTCGGCTCATTTGCGCTTTTAAGAAATTCCATATCTCACATGTGTCTGGAACAATAGAAGCGTAGACAGTCACCTCCATATCTCCAGTGCAGCACACGACGCATGGATGGGGGACCAACTACGGTTCCATGGTTTCCCAGTTGCCTAACTGAGAGCTAAAAAGCTTATTGGTGGTGCCAAGTCTTCCAACTAGAGCAGATAACGTATTCTTCGAGAAAAGTGAGGCTGATCCAGATACCTTCCATATCTGGAATATGGACTGCAGTGAACTGTCTAGAAAGTACAGTCTGATCCATGATGGTCTGGTCTATCTTGTCACCTTACAATTGTCTCTTCCGTTTCTTTCTTGAATCCTGTCACTTGTTCTCCTTCTCCTGGTTGTCACTTCTAATCACCTGGCTATTGTTCTTTTCCTATAACTTCTGCTTGTGATAGTGCGCTGTCTCACCACCAAGAGCAGTCGATGCGGTTTGGACGTTCCTCACTACACAAAACACCCGTATCCATGGGGAACGGCAAGCTTCCGTCCTATTCCGCCGGGCCATTGTTCGTCACACCCGCTGATGCCCTTGTGGAGGCCAGTATCGGCCCTTCAATCACTGCCTTCCGTGGCACGTGATCGGCTCATGTAGTGGCAAAGCCTTGCCAACCAGATTGCCCATCTTGTTTCTTTGCCGTGTTTGCTACTTCCCCGTGCTTCTGTTCCTGCTGCAGTTGGTGTGTCCAGACCCGGATCCTCCCGCCATATCAACCTAATACACCATCCTTCCGCTTCGACCCCCCGTTTTTCCCGTTTTCCTCCCTGTTCTCGTGGCTCTTCCTTCCCCAGAATTGCCCCAGTCTCCCCGAAATCCCCAAATCACCGACCTTTTCCCTACTTTGACCCCTCCACCTGTTTTGCCAGACCCAAAACTCTCCTTTCATCATGGCTCGTGAGTACAATTCGCCATTGGCCGCCGTCCGGGCCATGGTACTCGGCCCATTGTTTGTCCTCGGCTGCTTCTCCATCACCATCACCCACTACGTGGGCATTGCCACCATCCACAATGCCGAGCTTCTCCAGGCGTTGATTAACCTCACCAAGACGCAGTTCGTGGTGCTTCTCACGTTCATCACCTCGTTCGTCAACCCCTGCAAGTTGGCGGTCACCTTCGACCCCAAGTCGTCTGACCGCTTCTCCGTGGCCAACGGCATGCTCTCCGGCACCTTGACGCCCAACTCCGTCATCATTTCCAACCATCAGATCTACACCGACTGGTTTTTCCACTGGTACTTGTCGTACACCGCCAGGCTCAGCGACGTGATGCACATCGTGTTGAAGGACCTCTCGAGCATCCCCATCTTGGGCTACGGCATGAAGAACTTCAACTTCCTCTTCTTGTCCCGCAAGTGGGAAAACGACAAGTTCGTTCTCACTAACCAATTGTTAGCCATCGACGCCAATGCCCGCGGCATGGGCGCCGCCAACAACGTCAAGCATGTGGCCTCCATCAACGTGAGGGGCGCTCCGGGCGCCCCCAAGATCGTGGAGTGGCCCCAGGGCGAAAACCCCAACAAAATCTGGCCCTACCAGTTGATTTTGTACCCCGAAGGCACCGTGCCCTCCGACAACACCAGGGCCCGGTCGGCCAAGTACATGGCAGAGAAAAACTACCCCCCATTAAAGCACATTCTCTTGCCCCGCACCCGGGGCTTGTTTTTGACGTTGAGAAAACTCCGCAATACCGTGGAGGTGGTGTACGATCTCACCACTGGCTACAGTCAATTGAGGCCAGACGAGTACGGAGAAATCGTGTTTTCGCTAAAGAGATTCTTCCTTTTGGGCCGTGGCCCCTCGCAGATCAACATCCACGTCAGATCCTGGAAAGTGAGCGAGATTCCCCTCGGAGAAGAAACGCTAGACATCGACGACGCCAAGCCCGAAGACTTGGAAAAATTCGAGAAGTGGTTGATTAATTGTTGGTACGAAAAGGATGCGCTTTTGGACCGTTTCTACGCCACCGGTACCTTTGACACGCCCGAAACCACCACGGTGGTGGGAGATATCAAACTTAGAAGCATTTTCGAAGCCATAGCGCCATTTTATCCCATGTTAATTGCAATCTTGTTGTTGCGCCTCTTGTGGAAATTTGTTTCAAAATTGTTTTAGACCGATGGTTTTTGTTCTTTTGCTGTCGGCACCCGTGCATAGCATTCAATTTATTCTATAGAAGTCTTCGGTAAGTGTAGCTTTGGTTAAGTAAGTGTAATACAGGCTAGAACCAATGATAAGTTGCAGGTTAGACAGCTAGTATGATATATTACATGTTAGAGCCCAAGAATTGCCCATCCTTGTTACAGTTTAGACTTATACCAGATTGGCAATAAGCTTGTTACAGGTTGGTTTGGGTGCAAAATATACCACCACAAAAGTGTATAAGACTGGATGGAGACACTCTCGGTACATTCATTCTGCTGTGGACATTTCAATGATGTGGGCTTAAAAGCCCCGATTTTGCTCATGAGATCTTCACTTTCTTTCTTTGAAGCTTGGACAATTACTGCAAAAATGCTTCAAATTCTAATCAAGGCCATCACCAGGTACACAGTGTTGGTATTCTCCTTCATAACCACGTTCTTGTTGGGCTTTTTGCTTGTTGGTTGCGCCAGCACCGCCGGAATGTTCTCCAAAGTGCACTTGGTAACGTTGAGCTTTAACCAAAGCTCGCCCTACATTGTCAACGTGAAAGGCTCCTTCAATGCCACCTCCAGAAGCCAGATGGCGGAGATGCAGATGAATATCGGTTATTTGAGCTACTGTGTTAACTTGCTGAAGAACTACACCTGTAGCAGCTTGGCCTCGATAGCCGGAAGCAATTCTACAGGATTGACAATAATTCCAACCACTTCCAAGTCCCCACCACAATTGGACATGTTCAGTATTACCAGAGCATTCAACCAGGTGTGCCATCCCAATTTACTTAAATCTGTGATAATTGTCACGATTATTACGATGCTAACGTTGTGCTATGCTGCAATGCCTGTATTGCCAGGAAGAGCGCAAGCCCGAAGAGTTGGATGTTTTATGAGTTTCTGTAACGTTATACTTTGGGGCTTGGGCCTGATGCTTCAGCATGAGGCTGTTTCGACCATTTCCAAGCTTATGGGACCAGCTTCAACGGGAATATTGGTGGCAGAGAGAGGTCCTCGGGCTGAGGCCATAACTTGGACGGCTTTTACCTTTATAATACTAGTATTCATGAACACGGCTGTGGTGGTTGTTCGAGATTTGAAGAAGGGAATCTTGGTGAATGAAAAGAGTTGAATTGATGTGTGTGTGAAAACCGTTGATAAGTTGTCATGGGTTTTCTCCCAGAGCCACTCCAAGAATTGTCTTATAATTCTTAGTATTAAAGTAAAATACTAAATTATTAACAAGGATATTTATGGACATAATTCTTTCTCTCTTTTCTTCAATTTTGACCTTTGCTCAATTTTCTTTTACGTATATATGTCATGGGGTCAACTTCTGTTGCCAAATTGAGTCCATAGACTCCCCATAAGAGAGTACGTTGGCTATTGGAGTGAGGGTTTCAATGAATATTAATTATTGTTGATAGGTGTGTTAAAATTGAATTCATATGGAGCGATACCTGATTCTTATTTAATGAAAGTTATTCCTTTGCACTTTTCAAAATACTTTGCATTTTTTAAAAATTTTGAAATATACAACATCTAAAATTCATAAAAACTGATAATTCGAAAAGTCAAAGACAGAATTGGTTGTTCTTGTCAATAATGCACACCCACCCCCTAAACTAGGCACCTAACCTGCAACCTTCTTGTTCCTGGCTTCACCCCAGTATTACATAAGCGAACACGATCACGTGACAAATCCGCTTTCCAGGTCTACTCCATTTCCAGTTTTCTCGCACTTCTTTTTCACCTTTCACAACACTCACCTACCAGACCTTCTCCCTACCTCCCTACCTCCGCACCGGCCCCAAACACCACAATCATTACTCAACCGTCTCTGCCGGACCGCTACCATCATTTTCCACCAAAAACCACCAAGTTTGACCGACTTTTCACTAACTTCTCATCAGTCTGTCAAACCCAACAGCCATGTCCTACATTGCCCAATTAGACACGTTCGTGTCGCGTCTTAACGACCAGGCAGACTATCGGACGGCCCATTCAGTGCTATCGGAGCTCTTGGACATGATCGAAACATTCAATGGGGCGGCCGAATATGAGTATTTCCTCAAGAACTTGGTGCCTATATTCTTGAAGAACTTGGAAGAAGTGCCGATCTCGTTCTCCAGCCAGTCATCGGAACACAAGCTCCGGAACTCTATCTTGGAGATTATCCACCGCTCCATTATGAACGACACGTTCCAGCCATTTTCCGAACAGATCCTCGACACCATGACCAAGATCTTGGTGGACGAGAACGAAGACAACGGTGTGTTGTGCATGAAGATCATCACCAGCTTGCACAAGGCCTACAAGGCCAACTTGGGCGAAAAAGTCACGCCGTTCGTCGAGATCATCACTAAGATCTACGACAACATGCCCAAGACCATTCTGGACACCTTCGATGGCACTGCTCTGACTCCAGAAGACGACCGTGAAATGACGCCATCCAACTCGTTCGAAGACGGATCCTCTAAGCCTTTGAGTAAGGCCATGTTTTCCTTCAAAACCCTCGCAGAATGTCCCATCACCATGGTGTCCTTATACTCGTCCTACAAGTCATTGGTGGGCACCTCGCTTCCAGTCTTCCTTCCCAAAATCATAAACCTCTTGACCTTGCAGGTCGAGGATCAAAAGCAGTACCGTGAAGACTCGTCCAAAGGAAACATGGCCACGACTTCCATTTCTCCAAAAATCAAAAACCGTCAGTCCTATAGTGATTTCATTTTAGGCCAGGTTAAGGCAGCCTCGTTCCTCGCATACGTATTCATCAGAGGCTATGCTAACCAACACCTTGACCAAGAACAATCCAAGGTGGTTCCCGATGTCATCTTGAGATTGCTTGAAGACTGTCCAGCCGAATTATCAGTGGCCCGAAAAGAATTGCTCCATGCTACCAGACACATCTTATCCACTCCCTTCAGGACCCAGTTTATTCCTAAAATTGAAATGCTTTTTGATGAAAAGATCTTAATTGGAGATGGCTTGACTTCGTTCGAAACTCTCCGGCCTTTGGCATACTCCACAGTGGCTGATTTTATCCATAATGTGAGAAACGAGTTAACTCCAAAGCAGATTTGGTCCACGGTGAATATATATTGTGACTTGCTCAAAGATGACTCGTTAGCATTGACAGTTCAGATTATGAGTGCCAAATTGTTGCTCAATTTAGTTGAAAGAATCATGAAATTGTCTAATAAATTGGAAGGAAGACAATTATTCATGATCATTATCGACTCTTATGCAAAGAGATTTTTCAGCTTGAGCAGAAAGTACGACTACATAATCAGCAAGCATGAAGAGTTCGATAAGAACAGAGCCATCAAAGAGACCGATGCCAAGAAGGCCATTGAAAGGTATTCTTCCAAAAAAGTCGGCGAATTGGACTATCTCGATTATAAAGAAGATTCGACAGAGAAGTCAAAGGAGAACACACCGGCAGAAACCGATCCTCAAGAAAATGACGCTGAAATGGCCGAATCAAAAGAGAGCAAAGATTCAGATGATGAGAAATATATTGATATTTTCAATATCGATTCATATTCGCCAATCTCTTCAGCTCCCACAAACAATAATTCAGACCTTTTGAAAGATGCTAGATATCTTTTCAGAACATTGATGACATTCTTGAAGTCCGTGATTTTTGGATTGAAAAATTGCAACCCACCTGTTCCACCCCAAACAGATCCCAAGAATCCAGGTCAAGTCATCAACTATGACAAGTGGAATGATTCTGCGAGAATAAGATCGTATGAAGAAGTTAACATCTTGAGAGCATTGTTTAGAGGAGGCATTCAGTGTTTGAGATTCTTTTCTGTCTCCAAGCCAAAGCAAACTCTCTCACCAAAAGCATTTGACTTTTCTACCGGTGGTCCAAATTTGCCCATCACCTCATCTAAGGAAGAAAAAGACTTAATGGAAATTTTTGCAACCATTTTCATTCATATTGATCCAGCATCATTTAACGAAATTGTCAGTGCAGAGCTACCGCTTTTATTTGACGCAATGTTGGAAAATGCGGCGTTGCTCCATTTACCTCAGTTCTTTTTAGCAAGTGAGGTTACCTCAGCAAATTTCTCTAGCATTTTGATAGCATTCTTGAAGTCAAAACTTGATCAATTGGGTAAGGTCGAATTAGTTAAATCCAATATCCTTATCAGACTATTCAAGCTATGCTTCATGTCAGTGAATTTGTTCCCCACTGCAAATGAGAGCGTCATACTTCCACATTTGAATTATTTAATTCTCGAGTCATTGAAATTGGCCACGAAAGCTGAAGAACCCATCGTGTATTCTTATTTGGTGAGAATCCTTTTCAGGAGTATTTCTGGAGGAAGATTTGAAAATTTGTACAAGGAAATCATGCCAATTTTACCAGTATTGTTGGAGAATTTGAATAAGATGATCGCTAATGCCACCAGAACTTACGAACGTGACATTTATGTGGAGTTATGCTTGACCGTTCCAGTCAGATTGTCAGTTTTGGTGCCTCACTTGAACCATCTTACTCGTCCATTAGTGTATGCTCTTAATGGATCCCAAGAATTAGTCAGCCAAGGTTTAAGAACTTTCGAATTGTGTGTTGACAACCTCACAGCAGAATATTTTGATCCAATGATTGAGCCAGTTATCGATGAGATTATGGCTGCTTTGTGGAAGCACTTGGAGCCAATTCCTTACCATCATCAGCATTCACACACTGCAATTAGAATTTTAGGTAAATTGGGTGGCAGAAATCATAAACATTTCAAACCAAACAACAAATTGGTCACTCAATCCAATTTAGACCAAGAAATCAATGCTTTGTTTCAAATACATGGGTTGAATGGAAAAGTACCTATGTCTATTACCACCGGAGTACAATCAGCCATGAAATTGTTGCATGACCCAAGATTGAAAGTCCATTATAGAATCAGTGCCTTTAAGTACTTGTCAAGCATTTTCAAGCTTTTCATCGACACGACTCCAATCCCTGAGAATTTTTCTTCCTTTATCAGAGATGGAGTTGATTATCTCAAACAAGAGAAACCAGCAGAGGGAGTGAAACTAGATGAATCTGATATTAGAGATGTTGATAAATTAGACCGTCAGCAAAACCTTTTCACCAAACTCCTTGAGATGCTCTTTTTCTCCATTTCAATTCCCGAAATTAAAGATGAAGCCAGCGTTCTTATTGACGGTATTGCAACCCATTTCACCTTAATATACCTCGGCACTTCCATAGTTGACAAGATTAAGAAAGAGAGACCATTTTCTGTTAACGATAACGAAGGCAAGGCTCATATCAGTGAGACTGCTTTCCTTAATGCATTAAACTATGCGTTGAGCTTCTGGGATAAGGATGTGAGAAAAAAGGGTGTCGAGGTCATCAAAAACATCTTCAAGACTACTTCCGTCATCTTTGGGTCCGAAGAAAAGGCCCTATATTCCCCTGTTTTCAGATCGATGTTCTACAAGTTCACTCACTGCTGTTACAACGAGTACTACCATACCAAGTTAGGCGGTATTTTGGGATTAAAGACCATGTTTGAAGACATTAATATCCCTGCCAAATGGTTCTTTAAGAGGCAATTCGAATTAGTGAGGTCAATTTTCTTTATCTTGAGAGACACTCCGGAGACAGCTCCTTTTGAGATCAGAGAGTTGGCTAGAAACTTGGTCTTGAAATTGCTCCATGACTGTAATGTCGATTTGACAAAAGAAATCATCGTCGAAAAGCCATTCCAAACTCTTATTGGTGCATTAGTCTATGATTTAGCAAGTGCCAACCCACATGTTAGAGAAGTAGCACAGGCATCCTTGAAGGTGTTGTCTGAAACCACATCTGTGCCTATTGCTTCGATAATAAGTCCATCCAAGCATCTTCTTCTCACTCCAATTTTCGGAAAACCATTAAGAGCCTTACCATTCCCAATGCAAATAGGAAACATCGACGCAATTACCTTCTGTTTGGATCTTCCAGACACCTTCTTAACCTTCAATGAAGAATTGAACAGATTGCTTTTGGAGGCATTGGCTTTGGTTGATGCAGAAGATGAATCTCTTGCTAATGTTCACAGATTGTACGAACACCGTACTGCGAAGCAATTGATTGAATTGAGAGTGGTCTGTATTAAATTGCTTTCATTGGCTTTAACCAAACCAGACTTTTCTTTGGGATCTTTAGCAGAAGCCAGAATTAGAATTTTGGGTGTGTTCTTCAAGGCCTTGTGCAACAAGTCCACTGAAATTATCAACGCTGCCCACTTGGGATTGAAGTCCAGCTTGCAAGAAAATGCCAAGTTGCCAAAGGAATTACTTCAAAATGGTTTAAGACCGATGTTGATGAATTTGTCTGACCACAAGAAATTGACAGTTTCAGGTTTGGAAGCTCTTGCAAGACTTTTGGAACTCTTGATCTCGTACTTCAGAGTCGAAATCGGTAGGAAACTCCTTGACCATTTGATGGCCTGGGCACAAATCAATACCTTAAGACAGATAGCAGGTCAAGATTTGAACAACAATCACACTGTTCAAATCGTTATGGCTATTTTGAACATTTTCCATCTTTTGCCTCCAAAGGCGTACACCTTCATGGAAGAAATTATCAATACATTGCAATATTTGGAAGGACACCTTGATCGCCATCAGAATTCTCCATTTAGATTGCCTGTGTCAAAGTTCTTGAACAGATTTGCTGAGAATTGTATTGAATATTTCATCACCAACTTCAAGAACAGAAAGCTTGGAAATATGCTTTCTTCTATCGCAGGTATGGAAGGTTGTGAAAAGATCAGAGAGGTTGCAAAGGAAAAAATTGGCAGCATCATCGAAGAGGTGAAAAAAGAAGAATCTGGAGAAGTTAAAGTCGTCAAGTTTGCAAATGCAATTGATTTGTTGGAATCAATTACTAATTATGATCTGGATTGGTTCGATAAGCAAAAGGACTTACTCTTGGACATCACTGGAATTGTTGACCTGTTGGTTGAGATTGATAGAGAATCTTCCTTGACTTCTTCGATTCACTTCCAGGAGGACCAAGCC
Source organism: Suhomyces panamericanus (assembly GCA_030582475.1). Lineage (NCBI taxonomy): Eukaryota > Fungi > Ascomycota > Pichiomycetes > Serinales > Debaryomycetaceae > Suhomyces > Suhomyces panamericanus. The sequence goes on from JAKTXI010000049.1 coordinate 49,590, forward strand.
ATTTACAAGTTACAGTTGATTATTGTGAAGTATTTGCAGAGAAATCCAACCGAAGCAGATCTTCTTTTCAAGATTGTGGACAAATTCTCGCAATTGAAGGTGACTCTTTCCCATCAATTGGATGATTTCATGTTCAATACCATAGTCAAGTCCAAGGATGTTGTTTTCAGAGAACAATATTTAACAAAAACTATTGAATTTATTAGCGATCGTGACTCAAATTTGAAGTCAAAGATTTTCTTCTTGAAGAAGATCTTCAACCGTATCATCATTAATCAAGCCGAGTCCACTGGAAAGGTCGATGAATTTTTCAAGGGCAAGGAGCTTCCAACTTGGTTGGTCAAGATATCAGACAACATTTGGAAATCTACTAATGATATTATTACCGATCATTCTTCTGGAATACTTGACAGCTACAGATACCAATTGCTTGAAATGACAACAATCTTGTTGAAATGGGCTTCTGGATTTATCGGAAGCTTGAGAAAACAACTCATCAAGTTTAGTTGGAATTACATCAAATTGGAAGACAATATTACGAAACAGGTTGCTTATGTGACTACTTCGTATTTTATTTCTTCATTTGAAACTCCTTCAAAGTTGGCCACACAAGTTTTTGTTGCCTTGTTGAGAACTCATCAAACAGACTCCAGACATTTGGCTAGACAAGCATTGGACATCTTAGCTCCAGTAATTTCTGAGAGAATGGTTGATTCTGAGTCTTCTCCAGACACTTGGTTGAAATGGCCAAGAAGAGTCATCTCAGAGGATGGATTCAATGTCACCCAAGTTCTTAATGTGTATCAATTCATTGTTCAGCATCCAGATTTATTCTTCATTGCTAGAGAGCATTTTATTTCCAATATCATTACAGCCATGGGTAAATTGACCATCTTGGCAAACCCAGCTCTTGAAAATCAAATTTTGGCAATTGAATTGGCAGAATTGATTCTCAAGTGGGAGCGCAAGGCGAAGGAAGAATCCAAGGAAGATGAAATGGATGAGGACAAGCACGAAGGAGATTTCACTACGTCTCCAAACTACACTATTCCATTCGGTCAACGTGAAGCCTGTGTAACCTTCTTGATTCGTTACGTTTGTATTAGTCCTCAAAGAGCTTCAGAAAGTGAGCTTGGTCAAAAGGCTTTGGGTATACTTTATGATTTATTGAGTCCCGACCATTGGTCAGAGGTTTCTGTCAAACTTAGCTTCTTTGAAAAGTTTGTTTTGTCAAATGACTTGAACTCCTCCAACTTGCTTGGCTATTGTTTGAATGCCTTGGAAGTTTTAGGTGTTGTTTTGGAATGGAAGAAGCCAGAATGGATTGTTTCCAATTTGGCATACATCCACAAATTATTGGAGAAGTGCATCAAGTCTGATAATCATGATATTCAGGAAGTTTTGCAAAGAGTCTTGAGAATAATCTTACAATCAATTGAAGATCAGAAGAAGATTAGTGACGATGATGTTGAAGAAGATGAAAATGTGAAGGAATTTATCTCATTATTATCTACTACGGTTGCAGAAGACTTAGGCGATATGCCGTCTGTTGCAGCAGGAGTCACATTATCTTGGACTCTTGCTAACTACAGACCTGCGATTTTGGACTCTTTACTTCCTTCAATCATGAGAACATTCAGTAAGTTGTGCAAGGATCATATCACCATCACTCACCAAGGATCTCAAACTAGTACTTCGAAGGAAACATCGAACTCTGAATTTGAGGCAAAGATGACTACTAAGCTTTTGGAAAAGATTCTTAATTTGTCTTCTATGAGAATTTCCAATTTAGGTGACCAAAGAAGGGTATTCTTATCCTTGTTGGCGCAATTGATCGAAAGATCTTTGGACAAGGAAACTCTCGAGAAAATAATCAAAATCGTGAAGAACTGGGTTTTCTCAAGGACTGATTTATTCCCAACCACAAAGGAAAAAGCTGCTATTTTGAGCAAGATGATGGTTTTCGAAATTAGAGGTGAGCCTACTTTGTCAAAAGAATTTTACCAGATTATCATTGATATTTTTGAGGATGACACTTTCAGCTGTACTGAATTGACCGTCAGAATGGAGCAACCTTTCTTGGTTGGTACCAGATCTGCAGATGTGTGCATTAGAAGAAAATTGATGTCAATCTTGAACACAAGTCTAGAAAAGGACATCAGCAAAAGATTATATTATGTTATCAGAGAACAAAATTGGGAGTATTTGGCCGACTATCCCTGGTTGAATCAAGCTTTGCAATTGTTGTATGGCTCCTTTAATATGGAAAGAAGATTGGAATTGGTCGATGAAGAGTATAAATTGTCTCCATTATCTTCATTGAAGATTGGAGAAGAGGTTGGTGATGTTCTAAGAGCAAATGGATCCAAAGATGAGTCGAAAGAGAAATCAGATGATTCGATGGATGTCGACAAACCAGAATCGGACGATAATTCCGGTTTGGATGCCCTTATTAAGAAACACAGTGACTTCTTGGCAAATCTTGAGGATGTGAAGGCTCGTGACATACTTGAACCTTTGATTGATATGTTCTATCAAAGTAGCGATACTATATATCGTGCTTGGTCGAGTATGTTCCCTATTGCTTTCAGCTCAATCCCAAGGTCAGAACATCTTGATTTTACTCGATTCTTGGTCATCTTGTTATCCAAAGACTACCATACTCGTCAAATTGACAGCAGACCCAACGTTATCCAGTCATTGATGGAAGGTATTTCAAGATGTGACCAACTTCAGTTGCCTCCATTTGCCGTTGAGTGTCTTGGTGCAAATTTTAATGCTTGGACTCAAGGTATTCATATTTTGGAGAATATTGAAGAGCAGTTTATCAACAATAATTCTGAGTTTAGAGAAATCACACAAGATGCTTTGGCAAAACTTTATGCTACTCTTAAGGAAGATGACATGTTTTATGGTTTGTGGAGAAGAAGAGCCAAATATGCGGAAACTATCAGCGCATTGTCTTACGAACAAGTTGGAATTTGGGACAAGGCTCAACAATTATATGAAACTGCCCAGATCAAAGCCAGAAGTGGAACTTTGCCATATGGCGAATCCGAGTATGCATTATGGGAAGATCATTGGATTCTTTGTGCTGAAAAGTTGCAGCATTGGGACATTTTGACCGATCTTGCCAGACATGAAGGCTTCTCAGACTTGCTCTTGGAATGTGGTTGGAGAGTTGCTGATTGGTACAATGATAGAGAGACACTCGATCAAACTGTCAAAAATGTCATGGATGTTCCGACTCCACGTCGTCAAATATTTGAAACGTTCTTATGTTTGCAAGGATATGGACAAGAAAAGGAAACATTGCAAGATCTTTCAAAGTTATGTGATGAAGGTATTCAATTGGCTTTGAGAAAATGGCACGGATTACCTACAAGATTCAATAATGCCCACATTCCTTTACTCCATACTTTTCAACAATATGTTGAGTTTATGGAAGCCAGTCAAGTCTATGCTAGTTTGGTAAGTACGAACGCACAGAACTTGGATGTCAAGTCTCAGGAATTAAAGAGAGTGTTGCAGGTTTGGAGAGAGAGATTGCCAAATACTTGGGATGATATCAATATTTGGAATGATTTGGTCACTTGGAGACAACACGCCTTCCAAGTGATCAACAAGGTGTATATGCCATTCATCCCAATCCTTCAACAATCCAATACGGGTGGAAATGCCAATTCTTATGCCTATCGTGGTTTCCACGAAATTGCATGGGTCATTAACAGGTTTGCCCACGTGGCTAGAAAGCACAATATGTCCGAGGTTTGTATTAAGGAATTGACTAGAATCTACCAGCTACCAAACATTGAAATTCAAGAGGCCTTCTTGAAGTTGAAGGAACAAGTGAAATGTCACTACCAAAACCCAAGTGAATTGAACACAGGGTTGGATGTAATTAGCAACACCAACCTAGTCTATTTTGCTACTCAACAAAAGGCTGAATTCTTCACCTTGAAGGGTATGTTCTTGAATAAGCTCAATCAAATGGAAGAAGCGAATAAGGCGTTCGCTACTTCAGTGCAAATTGACCTTAATCTTCCGAAGGCATGGGCAGAATGGGGTACCTTTAACGACCGTCGTTTCAAAGAGAACCCCAATGACATGGTTTACGCAAACAATGCTATCAGTTGTTATCTCCAAGCTGCTGGCCTTTACAAGAATAGTAAGACTAGAAAATTATTGGCCAGAATCCTTTGGTTGATTAGCTTGGATGATACTTCAGGTACTTTGGCACAAGCATTTGAAAACTTTAGGGGCGAGGTTCCAGTTTGGTATTGGATTACTTTCATTCCACAATTATTAACCTCATTATCTCATAAGGAGGCCAAATTAGCCAGACAAATCCTTGTTAGAATTGCCAAGAGTTATCCTCAAGCCTTACACTTCCAACTTAGAACTACTAAGGAAGATTTTGCTGCTCAACAAAGACAAGCACTTGAAATTGCTCGTCAGCAAGCTGCCAAGAATGGAGATCTCAATGAGTCCAAGAAAGAAGATGAGAGCAATCAAGGAAAGAAGGATGATGAATCCACCAAACCTTCAATCCCAACTACCGTTAGACAACCATTGGAACATGTTGAAGAGATCATGGGCATTTTGAAAACTGCTTACCCATTACTTGCTCTTTCTTTGGAGTCTTTGGTCGATCAAATCAACCAGAGATTTAAGTGTACCGCCGATGAAGACGCCTACAGACTTGGTGTGGCTTTGCTTAATGATGGAGTACAATACTTGAATCGTCTTGGAAACCCAAGAGATGACGCAAAACTCCCTCCGATTACTGAAGCCAACATCACCAGGTTTGCCGAAACAGTTTTGCCCAAACAAATCAGAGCTGAATTCGAAAAAGACTTGGTTATTGGAAAACCCAAACTTGAAACTTATATCATCAAGTTGAGAAAATGGAGAGACAGGTTGGAAGACAAGTTGGACAGAAGGTTCTCCGAAGTTAATCTTGAGAACTTGTGTCCACATCTCAGCGAATTCCACCACCAAAAGTTCGAGGACATTGAAGTTCCAGGTCAATACTTGTTGAATAAGGACAATAATACTCACTTCGTGAAGATTGAGAGATTCTTGCCAACAATTGACTTAGCACGTGGAACTAACGCCTGTTACAAACGATTGAGAATCCGTGGACATGACGGCAGTCTCCATACTTTTGCTGTTCAATTTCCCGCAGCCCGTCATTGCCGTCGTGAAGAGTGTATTTTCCAATTGTTCCGGATCTTCAACGATACCATTTCCAAAAAGGTTGAGACTAGACGTCGTAACATCAACTTCACTTTACCAACGGCTGTTCCTTTGTCTCCTCATATTCGTATCATCAATGATGACACCAGAGATATCACCATGCAAAAGATCTATGAAGACTATTGCCGTAAAGCAGGAAAGTCCAGAGATGAACCTTTTATTTACACGATAGAAAAGTTGAGAGCTGCGTTTGACCAAAGATTGCCAAAACCCGACATCATGAGTATTAGGGTCGAAATTTTGAGTGCCATTCAATCCTTATTAGTTCCATCTACTGTGTTGAAGAATTATTTCGTTGGATTATATCCACAATTCGAGGACTTCTGGCTCTTCCGCAAGCAATTCAGTTCTCAATATGCTTCCTTCATTTTCACCACTTACATGATGTGCGTGAATGCCAGACAACCTCAAAAAATCCATGTCAACAAGGGCTCCGGTAATGTTTGGACTTCTGATATGTTGCCATGTAAAATTGCTAGCAAGAGTGCTTTGGCAGACAACCCTCAAGGTCGCCCTACTCCATTGTTTTACAATGCAGAAATGGTACCATTCAGGTTGACTCCAAACATCCAGAAGCTTATCGGAGAAACTAGTTTGGAAGGTGTTTTGTCTGTGTACATTTTGTGCATTGCCAGAGCATTGACTGAACCAGAGTCTGACTTAGAGCAATACTTGACTTTGTTCGTCCGTGACGAAGTTATTTCTTGGTGTTCTCAGCAAGATCCACCTAGAGCCATCCCCCAAGACAAGCACTTACGTGACATTGTGAAGATCAACGTTGATTTGATCGTCAAGAGAGTAATGTCCATGGGTCATATTTCTTCGGGACCAGCTGTTGCTACCCAAAATGTTTTGGACTTGATTTCACAAGCCGTCAATCCTAGAAACTTGGCTGCAGCCGATACTTTATGGATGGCGTACTTCTGAGCTTTTTGCTTAGTGTTTATTAGAAAACAGTTAGTTATGTATTATCGAAATTCATATGTATTATTATGATTCTGTAGCTACGGGCCGATCTTCCAATTTTATCAACCTATTGATCGAGGGCCCTTCGTCTTCGTTGACTGCTGCGTTATTTTCCCCTATGGTTTTTGAATACTCTAGAGCCACTCGAATGATGAAAACTAAACACACCGTAGCAATGCAATTCATTGTCAATGAAATAATAGAGACAATCTGGATGTACGTAGTAATATCTGACTTCAGAAGGGAGTTATTGGCAGTGTGCACGAATGTGTACATGTTGGTGGAGTTTAGGGCCATAATTACCGAACTGAGGTTAATAATTACACCTACCAACTCTAGAAGTAATGAGAAGCAAATGCAGCGAAAAGCAACGGGCGTTGGAAATGCTGAGGAGCAAATAGGAAGAAGAGATGTATTAATTGCGAACTGATGTTAATATATTTTGAAGTAAGGAAAAATGGGAAAGCACATGTAGTTTATAGGAAACTTACCATTAGAAGCATATAAAATGAGGTGGCCACGATAATAGAGTGTCTATTTTCTATTCTGTCGAAGGGAACGGAAACATAAATAAGAATATACTGGGCCAAAAGAAGTGCAGTATACACAAGAAAACTGATTCGGTATATGGGGATATTGTAAACTATTCTTCTCCCCTGGCTAGGAGACTCGTCGCTGGCGAAATCAATATTCTTGTTAAAGAGAACACTTTGAAAAGGCATATTCAAAATGAATTTGCATCCATTCACAGAAGAACAAGATGAAGGTTTACAAAGCGCCTTGAACCCAAAATAGGATAACTTGCTGCATCAATTAAAAATATTCCTGATTAAAAATATATCATTCAAAAGAAATCCATAAAAATAAAAAAGTTATTCAAATGAGATAGGCGAAGGACGAAGATATTAGAATAGAAGCAAATGATAGAGTGCTGTATTCGAAAAAGGGAAACCAGATGTGTATGATTGTGATATGTCTAGCTCTACTTACTCAAAGAACCAAATTCTTCAATTTATCCTTGTGTAAGATATGATAAGCACGTCGAAGCATAGGTCATCACTGGAGCGTTTATAATGACGTAAGCGGTTTTAGCTCAGTTGGGAGAGCGTCAGACTGAAGAAATTCAGTCACAGATAATCTGAAGGTCCTGTGTTCGATCCACAGAAATCGCAATTTTTTAGTTTTGCTCCCACTAAACCATATACCTTCTGTGTCCCCAACCAAACCCAAAGTCAATACAATCCACCATGTCATCCTACAGTTTCGAAACAAGTCTAAATTAGATTAATCAAAATCTAGAAATAATTTTCGGGTAAATGGCAAAATGGACGGAACTCCGTATAATATTGCTAGCTGGAACATTACAGCGGGAACATGGAAAAGAAAATATCAGAGAATTGTCTATACAATTGGAACAATTTCAGATTTGTCAGTGAATTTGGCCTGGCCAATACTGATCTTGTCATCATCCAAGTCATACACAACATAGGCCCATCTCAAGAAGTTGTCTCCCAAAACCAAAGGCGAATCCCCTGCCCCTACGATTTGCAACGTAGTGTAGTTGAGGTTGTTGCCATCGGAGTCCTGAGTGGGACCAACAAAGGTTTCAAGAGGAGCTTTGATAGTGACGTTCTTGAAATTGAAGTCAATAAAATGACCTTTAGCTTCCTGCTCCGTAATTCTCCATCCGTTCGGGTCGTCACTTCCTGGAATAATAGCATAAATTTCATCAAGGATATCATCTTGGACATAAGAGATGGCGGATCCACTGTCCAAAGCATAACTACCATTGACAGGAACGGAATTGTTTTTCACAGAAATAGAGCCCAAGACTACCGATAAATCTCCAGGGCTAGGTATATCCAATGTGACCAAGTCTCCATCGATCTTGGCTTTGTCATATCCCCCAAAGATGATGGAACCAGTCTTTGATTCTGGAGAGTCCAAGTATAAGGAGTAAGCTACCTTGTTTATGTGGCCATTATTTTTCAATACTTGAGGGTAGTTCGGGTACTTTTCTTTACCCCACTCGTTGGCTGGGTAGCCAATGCCAAAAACTCCTTGTAAATTAGAAGTAGATAAACCAAGAGCGAACTGGAGCTCGACAGTGGGGCCATCAGAAATACCAACCGTATCATTGACGAATTCACCATAGGCGAAAGATTCATCTGCGTATGTAATTAAAAAGGGCTTTTTTAAATTCTTAACGGTGGAAGATTTCGAGGCATCGTAGGTACCATGAGCGTACAAGTTCTTGAAATCGTCGGCAAATCCAGTAGAGGCGTTCGAAGCAATTACCCACAAATCAGAACTTCCAGTGTCGAGTTGAACTGACACCTTGTCTTTGTTGGATCCAATGGAGATATTGAGCGAGTATGAGATTTGCTCGTTGTACAAGGGGTTACTGATTATTTTCGAAGAATTCTGTACACCCTTATTCTGGTCCCGAGACTTGAGAACTGTGTCACCAGGGGCGGATGCGGATTTGATAACGTCAAAATCAAGCTTGAAGAAACCAGAGCCTTGATCTTCCGCGAGAGCGGGAAGTGCAGAAGCATAAGCAGAGCAGAAAACTGCAGTAAGAAAAGTCAATGACACCATAGCGTTGGGCAAAAATTACCAATATTCACTGCCCTTTATATGGGACACGGTCAATTTCATCGGGTATTGTTATAAATAGATGTATTGAGCCTTGAAATATGCATTATTCACAGCCGCAACTTTGGAGAACTGGAATTTGCCAAAGCCTGGAGTAAACAATAATTGCGATTTCTTGAATTCTATATATTTAATTTTAGCTGGATTCTATGTGGTATGCTTTGTAGGGAAATAGATGCCATTCCCGCCGCTTGGGGGGAAGTTAGAAGTTTCTATCATGGCGATAATTTGCACCTAAAGTAAACACAGGATGCGAAAATACGTCAAATCAGTAGAAGAATGGAACTTTCCATTCCACGGACAGCGCGGAAATGGAGTCGAAAGGTATATTACGCGTAGGAGCTGGGGAAATTATCATCGTTAATGACTAGGGATAGGGTCCAAGAAAGTATCGGTCAACTTTAGGTTTCAATCCGCAAGAGATTACACTCGACGATAGAATAGAAAATAGAAACGGTACCAAAAGGGGCAAAGATGGCTAGATTCGTTCGAATAAAGACAGACTACTTCGTATCTTCTCTTCGTCTGGTCTTTAAAATTTAGCAAAAAATTGTGTAGGCGCAATATAGGCTAAATAATCCGAAGGACTCAACTGTGGAGCCAGGAGGCAGTAGGAAGTACTATGCTGAGGCAGAAGTACTTTGTGAATTGAAGAAGTGACAACCAAAGTAGCACAATTTTCAACTACAAGTATTAGATACACCAAATAAATGATAATAGTAAATCCTTTTCTTTATAAAAAGGTAGTTGAAGTCTTCGAAATAATTTGGTAGAATATGAATTTAGAGATCGCGAGTTAACCAAAGCCAGTGAGATATCACAGCAAACTCGAGTATAAAATATACTAGTATTTGCGTGTAAGGGAAATTAAGATTCAAAATTTGATCTCCACAGCTGAGAACTTTGCTCATTATGTCGACGGAGTTTCCCAGGAGAGACAATTTGAATTTATCCACATTCCAAAGTAATGTAATGTTGGATTCATAGAATATGTTGTTATTTGTAAGACCCCTTATATCGGTTCCCTTCATTAAACTTTAGTAGTGTGTCCATATTTAACCTTTAATCTTGAAACTAACAACCAATATCACAACAGGGAAATATTATAGTTAAAAAATTGTACAAGTTGGTGGTCTCACCCAATTCCCAGGGATGCTCGCAGCCGTTGAAGGTCTATTGCGGACATACTGATGGGGTTGAACACCCTGTGTACGAAAACTTGAACCGTTATACTAGCATCAGACTTACTCAAACAATTACCTCTATTGGAAGTACAGCGCTAATCTACCTGAGTTTGAACCCAGAAATGGCTTTTTATGTTAAGTACCTATTTTTACTTGCCCTTTCCGTGCTTTTTTTTGGGAATGAATACAAAATTCTTCGGGGTCTACAAATTCCAAACAAGTCTAAATTACTCCTCCATATCTCAGCAATAATTTTCACCCAAAGTTGTAGAAGTAACGAGATTCAAACTCTTGTAAACTATTCAATAGCAGCAGGAACACGTTTTCCAACAACAGAACAAAAAAATCAGACAATGGTCTATTCAATAGCAACAATTTCAGATTCGTCAGTGTACCTGGCTTGACCAATACTAATCTTGTCATCATCTAAATTATATACAACGTATGCCCATCTCAAGAAGTTGTCCCCCAAAACACTCCCGTTTAAAACTTGTAACGTAGTGTAGTTAAATCTCTTGCCATATATATCGTAAGTGGGACCAACCAAGCTTTCGAGAGGAATCTTGACTGTGGTGTTCTTGAAATTATAGTCAATGGAATGACCTTTAGCTTCCTCCACCGTAATTCTCCATCCGTTTGGGTCGCTTCTCCCTGGAATATTAGCATGAATTTCATCGAGGACATCCTCCGGGAGATAAGTGATGCTAGTTCCAGTGTCCAAAATCACTCTTTCGTTGATACAAATGGTCTTGTTTTGCACTGAAATAGAATCTAAAACAACCGACAACTCTCCACGACTAGCTATATCCAATGCGACCAAGTCTCCATCGATCTTGGCTTTGTCATATCCCCCAAAGATGATGGAACCAGTATTTGATTCTGGAGAGTCCAAGTATAGGGAATAAGCAGCCTTGTTTGTGTAGCCATTTTTCTTTAACACTTGGGGATAATTGGGGTATTGCACTAAAATTAGTTCAGCATCTGGGTACCCAAGACCTAAAACCCCTTGATATTTGGTGGTAACTAAAGTCAAACCGAATTCGAGGTCTACATTGGGACCACCAGAAATTCCAACAGAATCAATGAGGAATTTACCATAGGCGAAAGTTTTATCTCCATATAAAAAAAAGTAGGTGTGGTTTGTTTGCTCAACAGTGGTAGAATTCGAGGCATTGTACGAACCGTGAGCGTATAACCTAGGAAATTCTTCAGCATATCCAGTGGTGGCGTTGGAGGAAACAATCCACAGATCAGATTTTCCAGTGTCGAGCTCAACGGACACCTTATCATTGTTCGAACCGACGGTGATATTGATCGCATAGGCAATTTGTTCGTTAATCAATGGAACACCTATTATATTGGATTGATTTTGTATTCCCTTATTCTGGAGTCGAGAAATGAGATTTGATTCAGCAGGGGCGGTCTTGATAACGTCAAAGTCGAGTTTGACGAAACCAGAAGTCTGTACTTTTTCTGTGAGAGTGGAATGGGCAGTAGCGTACGCAGCACCCAAAACTGCAGTAAGAAGAGCTGGTAATACCATTTCCTTTGTTGAATGATATTGGAAATCCAGAACTTCTGCCTCATATATGGGCGTCGGTGGTGGAAATAATGAGTTATTCTGACAAATGCATTTGAGCCTTGCAAAAACATTTCTCATTGCATAACTTTAGAGAAATGGAAATTGCCAAAGCCTTGAAAACACAATGTTTTCATTTTTGGACTCTGATACATACTGTGGCTTGAACACAAGTGGTGTAATTTTACGGATATTGGTGCCGTTTCAGTTTCAGGCAGGACTCTAGCCCGTCCATGGTGGCTTCGTACAATTTGCACCCAATTGTGTGCACAGGACGAAAATATGTCAAAACCGTGCATTCATTCATGCAGGATGGTTTGCAACATTCCACAGGATCAACAGGGTGGAAATGGCGTGTAATCAGGTCTTCCTTGTAACTTAAGAGGCTAAATCATCTTTCATCGTAAGATATGAGTAACAAGAAATGGAATATCATACGAGCTTAAGGCAGTAGCAGATTTACAAGCGCTTGTATTCTAAGAACAGCTAGAAAATGCTTCAAAATTGCAAAATGCGGCTCACTTCACTTGACTTAGAAAGCTTCGACTCATCACTTGGATACAGAAATGACCGCCAATTAAGATAAAATAGCGATAAATGCCCATTCATTCTACTTTGATCCCTGTTTGGACTAATATTAAGCTGCAGAGGGCCCCTTGAATGACAGCTTCAGAACACAAGAGCGCAATATTAAAGTGGAAACATTACACGGGGGATGGTTGCACCCAAAAGATCAGGTGAGGCTTGCAGGCGCCTGGGGAGGGGTTCAGTTGTAGACTGTTTGAAAAGTGTGGGTAAGACAGGATTATGAGGCTACTGGTCTTGTAAATGTTTAAGCAGAGTCTGGAGGGGCCAGACTGTCGAAACTCAATTGCTGTGACTCTGAAGTATGGGGTTTCTCCGTTGGAAGACCGAACATGAATGCTTGGATTTGGGTTTGCACCTTTTTATCTACACTAACCGGAAAGCAAAAATACGGATCATCAATTCAGTATACAAATGACAAGTTTTAAATTGATTCATTCAAAATAAATCCGTATTTCTCACTCAATGTCAATAAATGCTACATGCTAGCCATGAAAAAGCAGGAAATCTTGTTGTGTAATCAACAGAAAAGCACCCAGTTGTCTATTCAATTGCAACAATGTCAGAGTCATCTGTAAACTTGGCTTGACCAATACTGATCTTACGGTCATCCAAGTCAAACACAACATAGGCCCATCTCAAGAAGCTGTCCCCCAAAGTATTTCCTTCATAAACTTGCAAAGTAGTGTAGTCAAGCTTCTTCAAATCGTCGTCCAAACCGGGACCAACCAAGCTTTCGAGAGGAACCTTTACAGTGGTGTTTTTGAAATTAAAGTCGATGGAATAACCTTTAGCTTCCTCCTTCCTAATTCTCCATCCGTTTCGGTCCTTTCTTCCTGGGATACTTTTATAAATCTCTTCAAGCACATTTTTTGGGAGAAACGAGAGGGTGGTTCCAGTATCCAAAAGAAGGCTATCACTTACTTCAATGGTACTGTTGTTAATAGAAATAGAGTCCAAGTTGACATTCAAAACCTCCTTGGATACCACGTCCAAGGTGGCCAACCCTCCGTCTATCTTTGCTCTGTCGTAGCCTCCAAAGACGATTGATCCGGTCTTCGATTCTGGAGAGTTCAAGAATATGGAATAGGCTGCCTTGTTGATATAGCCATTATTCTTCAATACTTGCGGGTAGTTGGGGTATGATTGATCTGTTCCCTCTATAGCAGGAAAGCCAATTCCGAGAATGCCCTGAGGGGCGGTGGTAGCTAAACCCAAGGCGAATTCGAGCTCGACAGACGGACCACCGGGAATCCCAACAGTGTCTTGGACAAATCCACCATTGGCGAAACTACCATCTGCATAGACAGAAAGGAAGGTTTTGTTTGTATGCTTAACCGTGGTAGACTTTGATGCATCATAGGTTCCATTAGCGTATAAATTAGCGAAACCATCAGCATATCCCGTGGTGGCATTGGAGGAAATAACCCACAAATCAGAGCTTCCAGTGTCGAGAGCGACAGAAATCTTGTCTTTGTTTGAACCAACGGTGATATTGATCGCATACGCGTCTATTATGTTGTTCAAAGGGGTACCGAAGGTTTTGAATACATTGTGACCATTGCTATATGTCAATGAGCGCGATCTCAGAGCAAGGTTTGCTTGAGTAGTTCTAATAACGTCAAAATCGAGCTTAAAAAAGCCAGAGCTGTATCCTCTTTCCTCAAGAATAGGAGGGGTGGAAGCGTAAGCAGCATTGAAAATGGTAGCAAGAATAGCTATTGAAAGCATCGAAACCTACTTTGTAATATCAAACTTCAAGAACTGAAATCATTTTTATGGGTTTCGTGATTATATTTATGTAGGAGATATATTGGTCCCGTTCAATGTCACCACTTTCGAGAACTGGGAATTTCCAAATCCTGCGAAAGAGAACTGACATTTTATTGAACCTACCTATAATTGGAACTGTGGCTAGATTTAGAGTGGCATATTTCACGGATGTTTTTCCCTACAGTTCCAGGCGGGACTTCAGCCCCGCCTTTCGTGGCTTCGTATAATTTGCACCCAAATGTGTGTACAGGACGAAAATACGTCAAACAGTGCATGAATTCATGCAGGACTTATACATTCCACACTATAAATGCGTGTAATAGGTGGCGTTGAAAAGTGTTTTCCACCGATCATCAGGGGCTAAAATCGCCTTCATGGCCTAGATATAGCCCAAGGAATTGTGGGTAAATTTTATCTTTCAATGGGTATAGTGTATGGCGGTAGAGTATGTAATGCTAAAACTATCGAGAAACTGTTCTGAAATTGTAAGGTAGTTTCGCACTGTGTGACTCTGAAAGCTTCAAACAAACACCTAGCCTCTACAATGAAGGCCAAGTAAGAAGCATGTCAGTAAAACAAGCTGTTGCGTTCCAGCTCAAAATAAAGAGAACCCCTTGAATGGCAGCCTCAGAACACAAGAGCGCAATATTTCAGACGAAACATTACACGGATTGGTGGTTGCATCCAAAGGTCCAGGTGAGGCTTCGCAGGCGCCTCAGGGAAGGCTCATTTGCGGAAAATTTGGGAGGTAACAACTTGGGTTATGAGGATCCTGACATTCACAAGGTTTAGCTAAGTAGGGAGAGCGTCAGACCGTGGAAATAAATGACTAGTAAACTGAGTGCGTGCTTGAAGTATCGAACTTGCTAGAGTTTGCACCCCTTAGTCTCTACAGAATTCCGACCAAGTACAAAATCAATAACAGTAGGAACCCAGCTTAAAGAAGAAACAGAACAGAAAATATCAGACAGTTGTCTATTCAATAGTAACAATTTCCGAGTCATCAGTGTACTTGGCCTGGCCAATACTAATCTTGTTATCATCCAAATCATAAATAACATATGCCCATCTCAAGAAGTTGTCCCCTAAAACATTCCCTTCAAAAACTTGTAACGTAGTGTAGTTATACTTGTTGCCAACTTGATCATAAGTGGGACCAACCAAGCTTTCAAGAGGCACCTTGATAGTGACATTCTTGAAATTATAGTCAAGGAAATGACCTTTAGCTTCCTCCTCCGTAATTCTCCACCCGTGAGGGTCACTTCTTCCTGGAATATTAGCATGAATTTTATCAAGGACATCATCCGGGAGATAAGTGATACTAGTTCCAGAGTCCAAAAGTATTGCATTGTTGAAAGGGATGGTCTTGTTCTGAACAGAAATGGTGTCCAAGATGAGTGACAACTCGTCACCACCAGCTGTGTCTAAAGTGATCAATTCTCCATCGATCTTGGCTTTGTCGTAACCTCCAAATATAATGGAGCCAGTTTTTGCTTCTGGAGAGTTCAAGTATAAGGAATAGGCAACTTTAGTGATGTGGCCATTATTTTTCAATACTTGCGGATAGTTGGGGTACTTTTCTCCAATGCTCTCATCAATTGGATAGCCAATGCCGAATATTCCTTGATAAAAAGAGGTAATTAAACCCAAACCAAACTCAAGATCAACAACAGGTCCACCAGGAATCCCAACAGAATCAGTAAGGTATTTACCATAGGCGAAGGTTTCATCTGCATACTTAATAAAGAAGGTATGGTTCGTTTGTTTAACTGTGGTGGACTTTGATGCATCGAAGGAACCGTGAGCGTACAAATCAGGGAAATCGTCAGCATATCCATCAGTGGCGTTGGAGGAAAGAATCCATAAATCAGAGCTTCCAGTGTCGAGATCAACTGAAATTTTGTCATTGTTAGAACCAACGGTGATATTGATCGAATAGGAGACACGTTCATGAATCAAGGGAGCACTGAATATCTTGGATGAATTCCGAATACTTTTATTTTGGGACCGAGAATTGAGTACCCCGTCACCAATCGGAACCTTGATAACGTCAAAGTCATGTTTGAAGAATCCAGAACCGTTTGCTGTATCTGCAAGAGCTGAAAAGGCAAAAGCATAAGCAACACCAAAAATGGCAGTAAGAAGAGCTGTTAAGACCATGTCGATTGGTGATATCCATTAAAAGAACAGAACTAGAGTCTAATATATATGGGATTCGGTGAGCGCTATCGTGATTTATTGTTATTGATGTACTGAGCCTTGAAATTAGCATATTTTCAGTGCCACAACTTTAGAGATATGGTAATTGTCAAAGCCCTTAGAAATTTCGATTTTCTGATTTTGAAATACCACACTGTGGCTAGAGCCTTAAGCGGTATATTTTTAATGTATATTGGTGCGGTTCCTGCCGCCATACTGGAGAGTGGACTTTTGTTCGATAGTGCTTTCTTACAATTTGCATCCATTGTGTATGCAGGATGCAAATTAGGATGTTAAGTTCATGTTGGAATTTACCTCTCCATGAACGGCATGAAGGGGTGATCAGAGAATTTCATTACCAGAAATATTCAGACTTACTTTCTAAGTTATTATAGTTTGATTTTAGACTTCAAACCGTAACAGTGTATCACATATGAGTATGGGATCTTGATAATGTCTAGAAGCTTTTACAAAATTGCTAATAGTGGTTCAGATTCGCTCCCTTAGACTTGGATGACTTGAAATTACAATGGTGACCAATTAGAATTGTGAATCGATACATTCTCGTCTGATCAAAAATGAAATGACAAACGGGCCCCCTTGAAAGGCCGTCTCGGAACACAATAGCGCAATAATTAAGTCCAAACATTACACGGAGTGGTGGTTGTACCGAAAGACCCAGGTGTGGCCTCGCAGGCGCCCCAGGGGAGGCTTGTTTGTGGTATTTTGAGAGGTCAACTAAATTGTAGATTAAATTGATTTGTAAGGTAAGTCTATTCCCAATGCAAATTGGTATTTCAAGTCAGGAACTTCAGGCTGTGGTCTATCCTATGGTCTTGTGTACGAAGAAATCGAATATTGTAGAGAATCCTCTCCTAATTGACAACTAGAAGAAGAAAAGCATCAATACAGCGTATCAATCTGTCTACTAAGGTCTAACCTAATTTCAATCATTCAAATTTTTGTTACGATTCTTACTAATAATTGTTAAAGCTTCTGGACACCGATTAGTCTTGCTAGCCAGTCTATGGCAGCAAAAACACTTCGAGTAATGAACAGAAAATTTCACCTTTTGTCTATTCAATAGCAACAATATCGGAGTCATCAGTAAACTTGGCTTTGCCAATACTGATCGTACGATCATCCAAGTCAAAAATAACGTATGCCCATCTTAAGAAGTTGTCTCCTAAAGTATGACCAACATGGATTTGTAATGTAGTGTAGTTATACTTGTTGCCATCTTGATCATAAGTGGGACCAACTAAACTTTCTAGAGGAATCTTGATAGTAGTGTTCTTGAAATTATAATCAATGTAATAACCTTTAGCTTCCTCCTCTGTAAGTCTCCATCCGTTCGGATCGCTCCTTCCTGGTATATTAGCATGAATTTCATTAAGGACATCTTCCGGAAGATAAGTGATTGTCGTTCCACTGTCCAAGAGGACAATTTCTTCGACATGGAAGGTACTATTGTTAACATTAATAGAATCCAAGTTGACCACTAACTTTCGATTGCTAGGTACGTCCAACTTTGCCAATCCTCCCTCGATCTTGGCTTTGTCGTAACCTCCAAAGATGATGGAACCAGTCTTTGAGTCAGCCGAGTTCAAGTATAGGGAGTACGCAGCCTTGTCGATATAGCCATTGTTCTTCAACACTTGAGGGTAGTTGAGATACTTTTCCTTGTTTGCTTCATCAGATTGGAAACCAATTCCAAGGATTCCTTGAGTATCGGTTGTAACTAAACCCAACCCAAATTTTAATTCGACAGTAGGACCACCGGAAATCCCAATGGTGTCGTTGAGATATTCACCATAGGCAAACGTATCATCTCCGTATGAAGTGAACAAGGATTGGTTTAATTTCTTAACCGTGGTAGATTTTGATGCATCATATGTACCGTAAGCATATAAATCAGT
This sequence comes from Suhomyces panamericanus, assembly GCA_030582475.1. NCBI lineage: Eukaryota > Fungi > Ascomycota > Pichiomycetes > Serinales > Debaryomycetaceae > Suhomyces > Suhomyces panamericanus. The sequence continues at coordinate 67,712 of JAKTXI010000049.1, forward strand.
GAAACCATTAGCATATCCCGTGGTGGCGTTGGAGGAAACAACCCATAAATCAGAACTTCCAGTGTCGAGGAAGACAGAAACCGTGTCATTATTTGAACCGATGGTGATATTGATCGCATAGATATCTATTTCGTTGATCAAGGGGGCACCAAATAACTTTGAGACATTGTGTGGATCTCTATACTTCGAAGAGCTAAACCGCAGTGGAAGTTTTGTCTGGTTGGTTTTGATAACGTCAAAATCGATCTTGAAAAATCCGGCGCCGAGTCTTCTTTCCTCAAGAGTTAGAAGTGCAGAAGCGTAAGTAGCACCCAAAAGGGTAGCAAGAAAAGCTAGTGAAACCATTGATATTGGTGTGTGATATCGTTAGGGAAAAATTAAAGTGTACTTTATGTAATTCTCGAGTTTCACCCTGCGTTAATGCTACTAATATACGTCATATTGATATCATTCAGTGCAACGACTTGCGAGAACTGAGACTTTCCAAAGCCTGAAAAGGTAGAAACATTATTTTGACTCCGTTAAAGAACTGTGGCTAGATAATGAGGGGCTTATTTTTGACAGATGTTGGTGACATTACTACTTCCCGGTAGAACTGTCCCCCTCCCCCCTTGAAATGTCTTGGTATGATTTGCATCCATTGTGAAGACGACGTGATTATTTATTAAAATCATGACAGTTATGTTTGCAAGATGGTTGTGAACATTCATGCGTTAAAGTTTGTGGTAACTCCACGCATGGAGTGCCATGGCTAGCTGCGACCAGTATTCGGCTGAGATAAAATGATGATTTATGCAGATTATACTTAAACCGGAGCCGTGTAGCACTTGAGGTCGTAGAATCTAAAATCTCTAACTCTTTCAAATTTGTAGAAGGTGATTCCAGATTCATATTACTACACTTTGACCCCCTAGAATTACTGGAACTCGAAGAGAGCTGCCAATTTTGATTCATAAATCATGAATTCTATTGGACTCTACCATGGCACCCCTCTAAACTATAGTTAAGAGCAAGCATTCTGCTTGAATATCGTACTCGGATCATAATCTCAAGTATTGAATAGTTTGTATTTCACGGGTTTGTGGTTGCACTACGCATAGATTCGGTGCTTAAAACTTGCCTAGGAGGCTAATTTCCAGACATTCTAAAGTGTGATAACTGTACTTCAATACTCCAGAAATTAACAATTCAATTCACGAAGGCGGCATACAGATTTTAAAATCCCTATATTCATTCAATATGTAGCATTTTGTATCATTCATAAATTCAATTCTATCATAATTTGTAAGTTATATTTAGTTAGTAAAAATCAGTGAGAGTAAACCTCAAACAATTTCCTATGGAATAGTAACAATGTCAGAACTATCCGTGTACTTGGCTTGTCCAATGCTGATCTTATTGTCATCCAAATCATAAATAACGTATGCCCATCTCAAGAAGTTATCTCCCAAAATACTACCTTCAGAGATTTGCAATGTAGTGTAGTTATACTCGTTCCCATAATTGTCGTAAGTGGTACCGACCAAGCTCTCAAGGGGAATGTTGATAGTCGCGTTTTTGAAATTATAATCAATGTAATAACCTTTAGCTTCCTCCTCCGTAAGTCTCCATCCGTTCGGGTCGCGGCTTCCTGGGATGCTTTTATAAATTTCTTCTAGTACTTCATCTGGAAGATACGTGATGGTGGTTCCACTATCCAAAAGGACCCTTTCATCAACTTGAAAGGTACTATTGCTTACAGTAATAGAATCCAAGTTTACCACAAACTTTCGATTGTTAAGCACGTCTAACTTTGCCAACCCTCCGTGAATCTTGGCTTTGTCGTACCCTCCAAAGATTATGGAACCAGTCTTTGAGTCAGCCGAGTTCAAATATAGGGAATAGGCAGCCTTTTTGATATAACCATTCGATTTCAACACTTGAGGGTAGTTGGGGTACTTTTTTTTAGCTGCTTCAAGATTTTGGTAACCAATGCCAAAGATTCCTTGAAAAGACGAAGTAACTAAAGCCAAACCGAATTCTAGGTCAATAGAGGGTAGACCGGGAATTCCGACTGTATCCTTGAGGTATGGGCCATAGGCGAATCTTTCATCTCCGTACCTAATAAACAAGTCATAGTTTGTTTTCTTAACGGTAGTAGACTTTGCTGCATTATAGGTACCGAAAGCATATACATCAGTGAACTCATCAGCATATCCCGTGGTGGCGTTGGAGGAAACAACCCACAAATCGGAACTCCCTGTATCGATAACGACAGAAACCTTATCATTGTTGGAACCGACAGTTATATTAATCGCGTAAATATCTATCTCATTGATTAAGGGGGCACCTAATGATTTTGAGGAACTGTACTCATAGTCATATGGTGAGAGGAATGACTTCTGAGGTAAGTTTGTTTGGGTGGTTTTGATAACGTCAAAGTCGAGTTTGAAAATACCAGAACCATGTGATCCTCCTTCAGTAGTGGAAAGGGCAGAAGGGTAAGCTGCTCCGAAAACGGCAGCAAGAAGAGTTGGCGAGAGCATTGAATTAGAATTGCAAAATAGATTGTAAGAACTAAAGATAATTTTATGGGAAATTGTTGAGTTGTTTCGAGCATTATGAGTCAGGTACTTAGCCTCGCTAGTAGCTCCTTTACATGCCACAATTTTTGATAATTGGAATTTTCCAAAGCCTGGAAAAATCAGTGCCATTATTTTGACTCCTATTCATTGAACTGTGGTAATATGCTGAGTGGTCCCTCGTACGGTTATTGGCGCCGTGCCTGCTTCCGGTCAAGATACTAACCCCTCTTGAAATCTAGTCAAAATTTGCACCCATTCTGTATGCAGGAGAGCAAATCATAACGGAAGCTCAGGCCAAGTACACGCTGGATAGTTTGGAACATTCCATACAAAGAATGGCCTGGAAAGTTTATTCAACAGAGGGAGGGACTGCCGAAAGCTGCAATTTTCTGTGATTGAAGTCAGATTTAGGCTAAAAGATAGTTTAAATAGTAGCAGTGCAATAGGTTAGAGGATTGCATCTAAAAATGTAGAGAAACGGTTATGAAATTGAAGATGATTTCAGATTCATATTACTAGGTTTCGAAGTCTTGCAATTAGAATCCACCTGAATTTTACAATATTGGCCATTTATAGTTTCTATGCTGATCATAGCAACCAGTGGAGCTAACAATGATACCCGTAGGAACTGATATGAATATTGTCATTTGAATGGAAGCTTCGGAACACAAGAGCACAATACTTAAGTCGAAAGATTACACGGGTTGGTGCTTGCACCCAAAGTCACAGGTGAGGCTCGCAGGTGCTTCAGGGGAGGCTCATTTGTGGATATATTTAGCAGTCAATTAAATATGTGGTCATCTGAGGTCAGTGATCGATATACTCAAAGTCAAAACTCAATCAGGAAAGTGTCAAATTGTGGAGATTCATGTTCGAAATTTTGAAAGTCCTGTGTTAGAGTTTGAAAATAGCGTTATTGGTATTTCACCCTTTCTATCTACAATGTTCTAACCCCAAACTACAATACAGCTAAAGAGAAAATCTCAAGTACAAAGGAATCAAAATTCTTACTCCAACTCGTATAATTCACTGGTTGCATTTTCTTACTGGTAATAATATAATAACAGGAACTGGTTTCTCAAAAAACAGAAATGAAATTAATAGTGAGTTGTCTATTCAATCGCAACAATCTCAGTGTCGTTAGTGAACTTGACTGGAGCAATATTAATTTTGCGGTCATCTAAGTTATAAACAACGTATGCCCATCTCAAGAAATTGTCTCCTAAAGCACCCCCTCCATTGAGTTGCAAAGAAGTGTAGTTGTATTCATTTCCATAATCGTCAATAGTAGGACCAACCAAGGTTTCAAGAGGAACCTTGATAGTGGTGTTCTTGAAATTGAAGTCAATCGAATAACCTTTAGCTTCCTCTACAGTAAGTCTCCACCCATTTGGATCACGGCTCCCCGGGATGCTGTTATATATCTCTTCAAGCACTGCATCTGGAACATAGGAAATGGTAGAGCCACTATCCAAAAGAACAGCTTTTTCCACTTGTATGGTCTTGTTATTGATAGTAATAGTGTTCAAGTTAACACTCAAAACATGATCTTTAACCACATCCAACTCAGCCAAATTTCCATCGATTTTGGCTTTGTCATAGCCTCCAAAGATGATGGATCCAGTCTTTGATTCTTGAGTGTCCAAGTATAAAGAGTATGCAGCCTTGTTGATATAGCCATTATTCTTCAACACTTGAGGGTAGTTCGGGTACTTATTCTTAGGGTATTCCAATTCTGGGAATCCAATTCCAAAGACCCCTTGAAATGAAGACGTAACAAATGCCAAAGCAAACTCAAGTTCGACAGAGGGACCACCGGGTATTCCGACTGTATCTTTAAGGTATGTACCATAGGCGAAGTTTGCATCTGCGTACGCAAGGAAGAAAGGCTTCTTTGTTTCCTTAACCGAAGTGGACTTCGTGGCATCGTAGGTTCCGTAAGCATATAAATCAGTGAAACCATCAGCATATCCCGTGGTGGCGTTAGAGGAAACAAGCCACAAGTCAGAGCTTCCAGTGTCAAGGTAGACAGAAACCGTGTTATTGTTTGAACCGACGGTGATATTGATCGCATATATGTTTATTTCGTTGATCAAGGAGGCACCGAATGCTTTTGAAGTATTGTGCACTTGGCCAGGCAATGAGAGTTATTTCTGAGGATAGTTTGTTTGGGTGGTTTTGATAACATCAAAGTCTAGTTTGAAGTAACCAGAATTGTTCTCACTTTCCTCAAGGGTAGTAAAGGCAGAAGCAAAAACAGCGCCGAAAACGGTAGTAAGAAGAACCGGTGAGACCATTTTGTATGGTTTATAGTATCATATCCCACGAAATAAAGCCTTATATATTGGGCTGTCGAATTGAAACCTGTCTATTTTTATAAATGTGACTGAGCCTGGTTATTAGCTATTTTGCCACAACTTTGAAGAACTGGAACATGCAAAATTGTGGGAATATATCGACATTGTTTTGAATCCTAATAATATGACTGTGGCTAAGATCCAAAGTCTGAAAATTGTGCTATTTTTTTGATTTGGGCAAGGACCCCAATCCTCTTAAAATGTCTTCGTATAATTTGCGCCTATTGTGTGACTAGGACACGAAAAAATACATCAAAAGGGAGCTTGACTAGTTTATGCAGGATGTATTGTAACATACCATTCGAAGATAGCCACTTCCGTGGAGTTTCAGGAGCGATTAACAGAAATGACCGCCGATTCAGTCGAATAGTTTCTAAGCGGATACGCTAATTTGATCCTTAAAAGTATAGTACCAAGAGGATTGATTCTAAAAAATCGAGGAAAGGCAGTATGAGGTGGTTCCAGGTTTATTCTACTAGAAGTGAAAGGCTTCAGTTCCTCACTTAGGCTCTACAATGGTGGCCAATTATTATTTATAAGCCATGTAGGTCAAGAAAATTAGCTGTGGTACCCAGCAGAACTGCCATGTAGTTCTAGGCGTACAACACGAATAGCTGTATCGGAGCATACAAGAATATAATAAAGTCGAAACATTACACGGATTGGTGATTGAACCCACAGAACCGGGTGGAGCAGGAGATTGCATCAGGAAAGGCTGGCTCCTTTGCGGAAAATCTTTGCTGTAAAATAAATAATTGGGACAACTTGAATAGTGACAAAGTGACTGACTTACTCAAAGTTAACCAGAGAGCTGGAGAGTGGAGCATTCATGACAAATAATCCGAAGTTCCTGAGTTTGAACCACAGAAAAAATGCATTCAGGAGTTTTCATTCCTTCTATCTTCTACCTGACGTAGAAAAGAAGCAATGAAAGTCAGAAATGACGACATTGCATTTTTCCAGGAACAATTCAACTACGTTTCTCATTCACATTTGTAAAATTCAAGGTGTACAATAAAAAAAGGTAAATAAAGTATCAGACAGTTGTTTACTCAATAGCAACAATGTCTGAGTCATCAGTGTACTTGGCTTGAGCAATGCTGACCTTGTCGTCATCCAAGTCAAAAATAAGGTATGCCCATCTCAAGAAGCTGTCTCCTAAAACATCCCCTTCATAGACATGTAATGAAGTATAGTTGAGGTTATTTCCATAATTATCATAAGCGGGAAGAACCAAACTTTCAAGAGGAACCTTGATAGTGGTGTTCTTGAATTTGTAGTCAATCGAATAACCTTTAGCTTCCTCTACAGTAATTCTCCACCCATCTGGATCACGGCTCCCCGGGATGCTTTTATATATCTCTTCAAGCACGTAACTTGGGAGAAAAGTGAGGGTGGTTCCACTATCAAAAAGGAGACTTTCATTCACATGAATGGTACTGTTGCCAATAGTAATGGAGTCCGCATATGCTGTGAACTCTCCACTATCCGCAATGTCCAACTTACTCAAGTTTCCATCGATCTTGGCTTTATCGTAGCCTCCAAAGATTATGGAACCCGTCTTTGCTTCGGGAGAGTTCAAGTATAAGGAGTAGGCCGCTTTGTTGATGTGTCCATTCGATTTCAACACTTGAGGGTACGTGGGGTACTTTTGACTGGTTGCTTCATCCTTTGGGTAACCAATACCAAAGATTCCAGCATAATCTGAAGTGAACAATCCTAAAGCGAACTGTAACTCGACAGTGGGTCCACCGGGAATTCCAACTGTATCTTTGAGGTATTCACCATAAGCAAGAGAATGATCTCCATAGTTAATGAAGAACGTACTATTCAATTTCTTAACGGTGGTAGACTTAGAGGCATCGTAGGTACCATAAGCGTATAATTCGGCGTCTACGTCAGCATACCCAGTAGTTCCGTTGGAGGAAACAACCCACAAGTCGGCGCTTCCCGTATCGAGCCCGACAGTAACCTCGTCTTTGTTGGAACCAACTGTAATATTGATTCCGTAGGAGTATTTTTGATTAACCAATGGGGCACTGAATATCTTCGAGGAATTATTAACACTTCCATAGGTCCTGGAACGAGACTTCAAGGAAGGGTTTGTTTGGGTTGCCTTGATAACATCAAAGTCGAGTTTGAAGTAACCAGAATTGTTCTCACTTTTCTCAAGAGTCGTAAGGGCAGAAGCACAAGCAGCTCCGAAAATAGTAGTAAAAAGAACTGGTGAGACCATTTTAAATTATTTGCAATATCATACTTCAAGAATGAATGGTTTATTTATGGGGTTTGTCTATGTCAATTAGAAATATGTGGTCTTATTGTCTCTGCTGAGCCTGGTAAATTGCAAATATGAGTGCCACAACTTTGAAGAGTTATATTTTTCAAATACAAGGAGACGAAAGCTAATATTTAGACTCTGTTCAATGGAATTGTGGCTAGAATAAGAGGGGCACTTTTCCACGGATATTGGTGCTGTGCCAGTTCGGAATAGGACCCCTCCTGGAAATTCTTGCGCCCATTGGCAGTGCAGGATAGGAAAATCATAGTAATTTTAAAGTTGATGCAGAATGGATTGAATCATGCCATACATTTATTGACGTAAGCGATTTATATATAGCGTGAGTGAGTTTCGTTAACATTAATAGCCATGCATAAGGCACAAAGAAAAGTCTATCAAGAAAACGTTTCTAATTGCAACTTTGTAACACTATATACTGGAATCTAAATATAGAGAAAGTTCTACGAAATTGACAAAAGTGATTCCAAATTCGAATTTGCTAGAATAGAAAGCTTCAAATCTTATCCAGGAGTTGCAAAATATGATGTTTCAGTAGTGGCGAAGAAAGACTTAAATGCATTCAAGATAATAAAAATAGCAATGCATCAGGAGTCCAATGCATAATGAAGAAGCAGAAGTATTGCTTGAATGGAATCTTTGAGTTGACTCAATATTAAAATTGAAATAACAAATATGTTTATGGTTGCATCTAAAGATCCAGGCAAGGCTTTTAACATGAGGAGGAGCTCAATTATGGACATTTGGAAATGTCTTGGGTAACTTGGCTGGTGAGTCTATAGACCAACTAAAAGTTTTTGCTAGTTTGACTACTGAATTTTATCAGTGAATCGGAAGATTCTGTACAAACTACAAGAATCGTATTTATGGATCACATCGTCATGAAACTGTCATTCTGTCATAGAATAAAGAGTAATGGAATCAATTCAGGTACAAAGACAAATTGATTATAAGTTAAAAAATTATCTATCTTACTCAAAATTGTTGAATTTACCATGTAATTCTTCTCTAGCTAGCTACTCAATGATATCAGGTACATGTTTTCCAATAAATAGAATTAAAAGTAGCAGTCAGTTTTCTATTCAATAGCAACAATGTCTGAGTCATCAGTGAACTTGGCTTGTCCAATGCTAATCTTATTGTCATCCAAGTCATAAATCACATATGCCCATCTCAAGAAGCTGTCTCCCAAAATTCTTCCTTCGTATAGTTGCAACGTTGTGTAGTTGTACAAATTACCATATTTATCAAACGCAGGACCAATCAAGCTTTCAAGGGGAACCTTGACAGTGGTGTTCTTGAATTTATAGTCAATAAAATGTCCTTTAGCTTCCTCTTCAGTAATTCTCCATCCATTTGGGTCGGGTCTTCCTGGGATACTATAATGAATTTCTTCAAGCACATTTCCCGGGAGAAAGGTGAGAGTGGTTCCACTATCCAAAAGGATACCTTCTTCAAAGTGAAATTCTCGATTATTTGCAGTAATAGAATCCAATTGAACTGCCAACCTATTGTTGGACACTACATCCAACTGAGCCAACTCTCCATCGATCTTGGCTTTGTCGTAACCTCCAAATATGATGGAACCGGTCTTGGATTCTGGAGAGTTCAAATATAAAGAGTATGCAGCCTTGTTGATGTGGCCATTATTCTTCAACACTTGTGGGTAGTTGGAGTAATTTTTATGAGTTGCTTCATCGGATGCGTAGCCAATACCAAAGATTCCTTGCAAATCGGATGTAACTAAACCCAAACCAAACTGTAACTCAACAGTGGGTCCACCAAGAATCCCTACTGAATCTTTGAGGTATTCACCATAGGCAAAAGAATCATCTCCGTAAGTAATGAAGAAGGGGTTGTTTGTTTTCTTAACCGATGTAGACTTAGAGGCATCGTAGGTTCCAAGAGCGTACAAGTCAGAGTAATCTGATGCATAACCGGTTGTGGAGTTGGAAGAAACAACCCACAAATCCGAGCTCCCAGTATCGAGATCGACAGACACTTTCTCATTGTTGGAACCAACGGTAATATTCACCGAATAGAAGTACCTTTGGTTGATCAAGGGGACACTGAATTTAGGGGATGAATTCTGTGATCCCTTATTATGGACACGAGATTTCAGAGAAACTTCACTAGAAGCGGTCTTGATAACGTCAAAGTCTAGTTTGAAGAAACCCGAATCATTTGCTCTTTCCGCGAGTGTGGATTGGGCATAAACATAAGTTGCACCGAAAAATGTAGTAAGTAGAGCTGGTAAAATCATTAAGATCGAAGATCGCTATTCAGTCTTATTCCTCACGAGCTACTGCTTTATTTATGGTAATCAAAGAGCTGAATTCTGTGTTGTTCTTATGGAAGTATTGAGCCTTGTTATTTGATGTCAGTGCCACAATTTTGGAGAACTGGGACTTTTCTGACGTCTAGAAAACACGGGAACAATATCTTGACTCCGATTGATGGAACTGTGGGCAGATCCTCAGTGGCATATTTTAACGTATTTGTGCAGTTCCAGTTTCAGGCAGGACCTGACAACATGGCTTCACATAATTTGCACCCATTGTGTGTGCAGGATGCTAAAATACGTCAAAATAAAGTATTTAAAGTTCATGCAGGATGGTTTGTAACATTCTTTTCGTTGAACGGCATCGAAACGCCCTTACTGGTGACAGGGGTTGTCAGGACCAGCAGTGGATCATGTCAACGGAAACTCTTGTAGATGATCAAACGAGAATACTGTAGGACGACAGGGTATGTATGCTAAAAAACGGAAGAACTACTGCAGCATTACAAAAGGTGGGTCCGGATTTGCTCTAATTTGGAAATTTTCGAATTAATACGACGCTACAATAGTGGCTAATTATGATGTATAAGCAATATATTTCATTGGGATCAACCGTGGCTCCCCGTCAGAATTAAATTGATGACGCGGAAGGGCCCCTTGAATGGTAGCCTTGGAACACAAGAGCGCAATATTTGAGTCGAAACATTTCACGGGTTGATGATTACACCCAAAGTCCCGGGTGAAGTTTGCAGGAGCTTCAGAGGAGGCTCATTTACAAACATTCTGAGAATGAAATTCAATTTGTAGGTCAAATTGATTTGTGAGGTTAGCCATCGGCTACTCTCAAGGTTTAGCTTAGTGTGGAGAGCAGAAAATCAATAACAGTAAGTCTGAAGGTCTGTTGCTCATACGTAGAAATAATTTAATTCTTTATTTTCGCACCTGCTAATCCTTACTACCTACCCTGTCTTGCAAATTAATACTTTTAAAATCAAAACAATTCCTACATATCCCAAAGAAGTTTAAAAATTCATTCATTCAAAAATAGCTGTAGTTCTCTCTCTTAAATGTAAAGTATAGAGGATACTACCATTCGGCAGGGCTAGTCAATATGAGCAAAAACATGTAGACCAATAAACAAAAAAGAAATTGTTATCTATTCAATAGCAACAATGTCAGAGTCGTCAGTAAACTTGGCTTGACCAATACTGACCTTACGATCATCCAAGTCAAAAATAACGTAGGCCCATCTCAAAAAGTTGTCTCCCAAGATATTTCCTTGTTGGATTTGCAACGTAGTGTAGTCAAGCTTGTTCCCATCTTCGTCGAAAGCAGGACCAATCAAGCTTTCAAGAGGAACCTTTACAGTAGTGTTCTTAAAGTTGTAGTCAATAAAATGACCCTTGGCTTCTTCCTCGGTAATTCTCCATCCGTTGGGGTCTTCTTTTCCTGGAATATTAGCATAAATTTCTTCAAGGACTCTATGTGGAAGGTATGAGTGCAAGGTTCCACTGTCCAAAAGAACACCGTCATTGTAAAAAATTGTCTTGTTGTTTACAGTAACAGTATCCACATTGACTACCAATTTTTGGTCATCAGCCAAGTCCAATTTGGCTAAGTCTCCATCGATCTTAGCTTTGTCATAACCCCCAAAAATGATTGAACCAGCATTTGAATCGGCAGAGTCCAAGTATAAGGAGTACGCTGCCTTGTTGATGTAACCATTTGTCTTCAATAAATGTGGGTAGTTTTGGTCGAGACTTTGATCATCGCTTGGTAAGCCAACACCTAAAACTCCCTGTAACCTAGTGGTACCTAACCCTAAAGCGAACTCTAAATCGACAGAGGGTCCACCAGGGATCCGAATTGTGTCATAGATGAATCCACCATAAGTAAAAGTACCATCTCCATAAGAAGAATAAAAATAATGCTTCGTAATGTTAAGCGTCGAAGACTTCGAGGCATCGAAGGTACCATGAGCATACAACTTAGTGAAGTCATCGGCAAAACCAGTGGTGGCGTTAGAAGAAACAACCCACGTTTCACCGTGTGCAGTGTTGAGCAGGACAGAAACCTTTTCATTATTAGAACCAACCGTTAAATTGACCGAGTAGGTGTTTTCTTTGATCAAGGGGACACTGGCTATTTTCGAGACATTTTGAACACCCAAATCTTTTGAAATGCGAGACTTGAGAGAAGGGATTTCTTGACTGGTTTTGATAACATCAAAGTCAAGCTTGAAGAAACCAGAACCTTGTGCTCTCTCCGCGAGAGCGGGAAGGGCAGATGCGTAAGCAGCACCGAAAACGGTAGTAAGAAGAGCTGGTGAAACCATTGAAATAAGTATGCATTTTCATACTTCAAGAACTACTGCCTTATATAAGGGATTCGGTGTGCTGTATAGTGTTTTATTATTTACGTACTGAGCCTTGCAATTATCATTTATCAGTGCCACAACTTTGGAGAACTGGAATCTGTCAAAGCCTAGAAAACAGTGCCAGTTTTTTTTGACTCTTATTGAATCATACTGTGGCTAGATTTTAAGTGGCATATTTTCACGGATACTTGTGCAATTCCTGATGTTAGACCGGAAACATTGCCCCTTCTAATGGTGATTCCTTCATACAATTTGAACCTATTGAGTAAAGAATGCGACGTCACCATAGTGAATACCATGTTTATGTAGGATGGTTTGGAACATTACAATCGAAAAGGGAGTGGTAACTCAACTTCCACTGAGCTTCAGGGGTTGTCGTCCCAGAATAGCCACAAATAATTTCCAAGGAGTCGAGTGCCTATTTTTCTCTTCGTACAGGTGCAGAGGAAGAACTTAAAGAGAAATCCAAAAGCTCGAAAAAGACATACTAAATCGTCAGAATTGTCACCAAGTTTTTTCTATTAGCTCAGAGATCTTTGAATCTTCACCTGAGACCTATACGTAAGGCCAATTATTCTGAATAATTCAAAACTAAAAGCATTCGCCATGACTCCCGTTGGGTGTATTATCCCTTGAGTGCTGGGAGCACAAGAGCGCAATATTTAAGTCGAAACATTACACGGGAAGTTGCACCCAAAAATCCAGGTGAGGCTCGCAGCAGCCTCAGGGGAGGCTTATTCACTGATTTTTGGTGGTCAGTTCAGGTGTGGGATAAGTCGAATTTGAGGCTAGCAATTGAATTAATTAAAGTTTTAGTTCAGTAGGAGAGAACTTAATAGTATGGAAATTTAACAGTTAATCTGGAAAACATCTCTTTTAAATATAGAAACGCATATTTTTGATTGAGAACTCACTACCTTTTACTTTACGTTTATTGTCACTGAAGCTTAAAAATCAATCAAATTAACCATTTCTGCTACAGTTTCCAATCAAATAAAAATTCATTTATTCAAGTTTGAGTCATACTTATCATTCATAAATGTAAAATCTACGGGAAACTGTATGTTCTTGATATCTAGTGAAAGTTTCAGGAATACGTTGCCCGACGAACAAACGGATAATTTTGAACAGTTGTTCATTCGATAGCAACGATGTCAGTGTCGTTAGTGAACTTGGCTTGAGCAATACTAACCTTGTTGTCATCCAAGTCAAAAACAACATATGCCCATCTCAAGAAGTTGTCTCCCAAAAGAACTCCTTCTTGGAGTTGCAAAGTAGTGTAGTCAAGCTTCTTGCCTTCATCATCGTATGTGGAGCCAACCAAACTTTCAAGAGGAACCTTTACAGTAGTGTTCTTAAAGTTGTAGCCAATGAAATGACCCTTGGCTTCTTCCTCGGTAATTCTCCATCCGTTGGGGTCGTCTTTTCCTGGAATATTAGCATGAATTTCATCAAGAATTTCACGGGGAAGACGAGTGTTCTTGATCCCACTGTTCACAACCAAACCATCGTCATTGTAGGGAATGGTCTTGTTCAGTACGGTAATGGAGGTCAAGTTGACTGCAAATTTGCGGTCATCAACTACGTCCAACTTGGCCACTTCTCCATCGATCTTGGCTTTGTCGTAACCTCCAAAGATGATCGAGCCAGTTTTTGCTTCGGGAGAGTCCAAGTATAAGGAGTACGCTGCCTTGTTGATGTAGCCATTATTCTTCAATGATTGCGGGTAGTTTGGGTACGTATCATCAACATACTCATCGGCTAATCTGCCAATACCAAGAATACCTTGAAATCCAGAGGTAGCTAATCCCAAAGCAAACTGAAGCTCGACAGTAGGACCCCCAGGAATCCCAATAGTGTCATTGATAAATCCACCATAGGCAAAGGTACCATCTTTGTACCCTGCTAAAAAGGATTGATTTGTTTGCTTAAGGGAGGAAGACTTCGTAGCATCGTAAGTACCATGGGCATATAATTTGGTAAATCCATCGGCATATCCTGTAGTGGCGTTGGAAGAAACAACCCACAGATCAGAACTTCCAGTGGCGATCTTGAGAGACACCTTGTCATTGTTGGAACCAACTGTTAAGTTGACTGAGTAGGAGTATATTTCGTTGATCAATGGGGAACTGATCTTTGAGACATTGTACGCACTATCCGTCGATGAGTTGGATGTCAGAAGAAGAATTGCTTCATCAGTCCTGATAACATCAAAGTCGAGCTTGAAGAAACCAGCATCATGTGCTCTTTCCGCTAGAGCGGGAAGAGCGGAAGCATACGCAGCACCAAAAACGGTAGTAAGAAGAGCTGAAGAAACCATCGAATGTGTGTGAGCAATATTGATCCTCAAGATCTACTTGTATATATATGAGATTTGGCGGGCTGTATCGTGTGTTATTGTTATTTATATACCTACTGAGCCTTGCACTTAGCCATTTTTCAGTGCCACAACTTTGGAGAACTGAAATTTGTCAAAACCAGGAAAACCGAGTCAGTGTAGATCTTTTTGGTTTTCGGTAAATGATACTGTGGCTCGATCCTGAAGAGGCATATTTTTTACGGATGTTTCTTCTGTTCCTTCTGTATACTGGATACTAGCCCCTTCTATAGATGTGACTTCGTACAATTTGCACCCATTTCGTGTGCAGGTCGCTAAATATGTCAAAACGGTGAAAGTTTAGTTCATGCAGGATGGTTTGGAACATTCCAATCAATGACAGGTGGAAACGCGATTTCCATGGAGTCCTAGGGACTAACTCATAAGTAATGGTCAAGGAAAATGTCCAAGGAGTGGGGTGAGGGGGTCAAATTTCTGCTTCATTTAAGAGAAGAGTGTAATTACAGAGTGTTGAATCTATAATATTGAAAAACTCCATACTACAAAACCGTCTAAAGTGGCTCCAGATTTGTTCTATTAATTTGAGGGTTTCGAATCTTCACCTGAGGTCTGTAATCATGCCCAATTAATATATATACGTCATGTAGGCTCATAGCATCAACCGTGGCGCCCTTTGGAAGTATCTTGATGGGAAGTAGTTCCCCTTGAGTGGTAGCTTCGGAACACAAGAGCGCAATTTTTAAGTCGAAACATTACACGGGGGTTGCACCCAAAAATCCAGATGAGGCTCGCAGAAGCCTCAGGGGAGGCTTATCCTCTTTGTCATTTTGAGTAGACAACTCATGTGTGGGACAACTTCAGTCGTGAGGCTAGCGACTCATTTACTCAAAACCACTGGGGTGGACTGTTCTGAAAGCCAGGAAATACACCACAGTTTGGGAGACTTCTAACCCACCTACTCATGAGGCGTCAGGGGTGTCGGAAGGTGTGGGAGGCGTCCAGGGACTGGCCCTTCCCACAAGTCTGGAGTAGAGTGATCTCTCGATCAGTGGGAACAACTTTGGAGATAACTCTACCCCCTCGCTGAGCCAGAGGCCCCAGGAGCCCATCATGTTGGCCATGAGCATGTCGGTGAAGAGGCGGTCTCCAATGACCAAGATTTCATTGGACTTGATGCCGTACTGGGCAAAATACTGGTGGATCTCGCCGTAGCATCCTGGTTTTTTTGTGGGATGGCGAAGCACGGTGACATTCGTGTCGTTTTCGAGCTTTTCCGCCTGTTCGTGGTTGACATCGTCGCTGGTTCCTGCTGAATTGCTGACGATGAGAAGATGCTCTTTGGGGTATGCGTTCTGGAGTTTTCTCCAAGTTTCCTGGTGTTAGTTGGCTTTAAGCTGGTACGCAAAACAACAAAATGTACTTACTTCGTAGGCGGGCCACACTTTGTCATCGTGGTCTTTGGCAACGCAATTGTCTTTGTCAAGTACTACACCTTTGATTGTGGCCTTGGGGTGGCCAGGAATGGTGAAAGGAAGAGAAATTTGGTCAAAAGAACGGACCGTGATGTGAGGAAGACATAACGACGGGTTGTATAGGAGCCGGGATACGTTGAGGGAGGCACTGACGTTAAACATTGGGTGGTAGTTGTTTTAGAATTGATAATTGAGAACGTGATTATTGGCACGTGCCCGTTTGGACTAAAACGTGATACGTTGCACATGATCATATCACGTGCTCTGGGTCATGTGCTGCGATAATTTTATTTCCACTTCTCCAATCTCTTCACCACCGTCATGTCGACTTTAGCAGCGCCTGTACCCTCCAGTGAACAGTCCAATACCCCCAGCGAAGTTGCCGGAGAGCAGGGAGCCCGGAAATCCCGTCAAAGAACCCGGAACTCACGTCCCCGGGGTAAGAAACTGGACAAATCCCGAGCAAATCCCGAAGAAGACGACAATGATGAATCTGAAGACTGTCTCATTTGTGCCAATAAGATAAGATATGCTGCACTAACTCCCTGCAACCACACAACGTGCCACAAGTGCACATTCCGCCATAGAGCCCTCTACGAAAAGAAGCAATGCCTCATCTGTCGGAGTGAAAACGACCGAGTGATTTTCACCGAACAAGTGGACAAGAACTTCGACGAATTCAGTGCAAAGGACTTTGTAAGCTTTGATCCCAAGTTCTCTATCGAGTTCACCCAAGATTACGTATTTGCTGACACGGTGGATCTCCTCAGCAACAAGTGTGTGATATGTCACGAACGCTTTGACAATTTCAAGGCATTGGGCGACCACGTCAAAAACACACATGGAAAGCTATATTGTATCCTTTGTTCAAAGTTTAAGAAGGCATTCGTGTCGGAATTGGCGTTGTACAACCACAAATCGCTCCAAAAACATCAAAGTGAAGGCGATGAGCATGGCTTCACTGGACATCCTGAATGTAAGCATTGCCACGGCAAGCGTTTCTACTCTATCGATGAGCTCAATATCCACGTGAGAGACAGACACGAGCGTTGCTATATTTGTGACCAATACAGCCCTAAGACTGCAGACTACTACAAGAACTACGACACACTTTACAATCATTTCCGCAAAGACCACTACGTTTGCAGTGTTCCATCGTGTGTGGAGAAAAGATTCGTGGTATTCCGCGAGGATTTGGACCTTACAGCACACTTGTTGAAGGAACACGGTGGTTTGGGGGCAACTGGAGCCAATAAGATTGTAATTGGATCAAATTCTAGACACTTTCAATCGCAATTATCCACGTTTCTGGAAGCGAATTCCAGAAGATATCTCGAAAAGAACGACGAGGAAGAAGACCACAACTCCCTAGAGACCAAAAAGAGAAGATTTGAAGAAAGAGCAAAGCACTATTTGAATTACAGTCCAGAAAAATTCAAGGAATTCCAAAACTTGAACAGCGGCTTCAAGTCCAAGAAGTACACAGCAAAGGAAATGTTTGCATTGTACGAAAGCTTGTTCACTGAACAGACCAAGCAAGACTTGAGATTGTTGCTTACAGAATTCATTGAGTTTTTCCCTAAGAGCTCCGACCTCCACAAGGATTTGGAACCACTTGTTAAAGAGTTGAACTTCACCTCTGACAGTGAACAGTATCCAGTTCTTGGTAAGAGCTCTAGCGTTATGGGTACAGGAACCTGGGTGAAAAACGGAAGCAAACCAAAAGGCCTTAACCTGTCATTCCCAGCATTGTCCAAGCCTCAGAAATCCTCCTCCATTGTGCAGCCACAGGCTATCAGATATACAACTGTCATCAAAAAGACTCCAGTTAAGAAGTTGGTCACAAATGTTTCTCTGGCTCCAAGTAATTACGTTCCAAATTATTTGAATAATACCCCAAAAGTTGCAACGCCAGTTCTCGGTGCATCAAACAGTTCTTCAGAGGAACTGGAAAGTTCTAAATGGGCCAGATCTGGTGCTGGTGCTGGTACTACGGCCTCCAGTTCTAGGAACGCCCCAAGCCCTGCATTTTCTCAATCAAGTTTCCCTGTATTGGAAAAGAAGAGCAAGAAGAAAATAATACCTCGAGTTAACCCTGTTCAGGTAGCTGATCCTACTCAATGGGGCAAACTGCCAGAACCACAGCCAGTGGTGGATGTCGATACTGCATTTCCAATTCTCGATAAAAAGGCCCAAAAAATGAAGAAGAAACAAGATAGAATTTTGTTTACCAGTTGAACCACATATTTGTCAAATTCCAAACATATGTACTCATAATAATATGATTGGTCAAGTGAAGTAAAATATCTTGTTAGGCAGTTAATATAAGTTCAAATGGTAAAACTATTGAGATCTGAGTAGGGTGTGAAAATTCATGTAGTTAGTGCGTTAGTTCATCATTAATAGAGCCAACTCCAAACTTCGAAGTGATTTGAGCAACTTCTAACACTTTGTGTTACAGCTTTTCGTTACCTGGAGTAGAAGTGTCATTTTGGAGTATATAAAGTGAAGCCACAATCATACAAATTTTCACCATATTTCGCATTTTTGTATAAAATTCAAAAATCCATGGTTTTACGATATCGTGAGACAATAAAGGAATTGTCCAAGATATTTTATAGTGGATCACTTTTTCAGTAACGGGCCTGGATCATGCAATTAATTAACTGAAATAGGCCGAGTAGTAAGAATTCAAACAGTTCAAATGTTGAATAAACTCCTCAATTCTACTTCAGATTGATTTGATTCAAGATGCCATAGCATCGAGCATTTTTTGAATAATTGGTTTCCTGCCTTAATATCATTTACAGAAGCACATGTCCAGTCTTTTCTAGTTATTGAAAACTATTACTGTTGAGGACTTTATTGACATCGGCAGATTTGCCCATATGTAGGGTTGTACTGGTAAAGACTGGTTCTCAAAGTCGCACGAAATTTGCCCTATTAGTTGGTTGGCCCTGTTTTACTATGTCAAAATTGTAATTGCGAGAAAATAACAGGCACAAATTATGTAGAGTATCGAGAGAACAATGTACCGGGCCTGTTCCAGTACCAACTTCACAGGACAATAAAATTACGGACGCGGTTGGGATGAATAGATAACAGTTTGCGCAGTTGTATTCAGGAAAAGTCGATTACCAAATTGCCGAACTGCAGGTATGATTATAATTACGTGTCTAGACTGCACGGAATACCAGAGTGATTCCAGACAACAACAAAAACAAAATATTATCAACAAAGACAAAAAGTACCGGACTCTTGGACCCCATTTCATTTTTAAAGCTTGTCTATTGTAAGTTGTATGACCTTTCAGAGGACTTAATAGGACAATCGTATTGAACCTTTTGTCCAAGTCGAGTTAGAAAAACCTCTAGTCTGACAATTACGGTACCTCAATCCGAATAAGCCACCTTTGATACTCCTATTCAATCAGCTGACGAGATGGACCAGACTAGTGGTGGCCGGAGATCCGGAGTATTCTGAGACTTTGCACCCAAACAGAAGCACGGAAACGCCGCCCGGATGGATGGAGTTTGCAGAATATAGATATAAATTCTCAAAGTAGATGGACCAGCCATGATGTTTCTTGTTTTAGTCATCACTTTAGTCGTGGGAGGTAGCAAGTTGGGTGATTTATGGAGGGGAAGATCCGAGGGCAGACTCGGTAGTAGTGCCGTAGTTTGAGAGGTTATACCTGCATTTCAGTCCAGAAAGACCCAAATCTTAAAGAAAAATTTCCTGTGTCAACCTTGCCGTACATCCACACCTTCCCAAGCTTTTTCTTGTGTGGTTTGCGATATAAAACACCTGATTGTTGTGACAGTGTAGTGAAAGAGTACAGTTGCACCTTTGTGTAATATTAGAGATTGCTGATGCGACCGAAATTGAAAATCCGGTTCAGTGTCTTTCTTACTGCTATTCTTTTTGCACCCATGGAATGGAAGCAATGTAGGTGCCGAATCAAGGTGCCATCGGTGTCTTTGCGGGATTTGACATGTCGGTACCCGGAATTGCGGCATTTCAGCCAGCAAAATAGGTCGAGAAGTGAGCTATTGCAGGTAGAGCAAGAACAGCAACTGCTGCACTTTCTCGGCATAACCAGCGAAGAAGTCGGCCAAGACGGTATGGGACACACACTTGGGCGTCTAGATCCACTTAGCAACCCTAAAAATGAATATTTTATGCAAAAAAGTGCTGGCACCGAAGATGCCCAAGACCAGACTACCAGGATGGAAAGTGCACCTGAGGCCAGAGCAGATGGAATTCTGCCCGAAATTACGTACGGCTCCAACAAAGAGCCCGGAGAAGAACGAACCGAGCTGCAGCAGCCGCTTCATAAGGAAAACAATATAGAAGACAGCCAGCAAGACCCCTACTACTTCTTGATCGACTCGGCCGAGAGTCAGTATGTCATCAACGAGCACATAATACGTCATTACTTTGAAGTACCGGGCTACATCTTGAGCAGGTCGCATTTGTGTCCTACGGTTACTAGCAGGCTAGAGTACCTTCGGCTTGTGGAGGTGGAATTCGTGGAGCCAATCGAGGTGTACGAGGAAATTGTGGAGGGAAAGCCGTTCCACCAACGCTGGATGATCGACATAGGCACGGGTTCCTCGGTAGTGTATCCGATTGTGGGCACAGCAATGAATAACAATAACTGCTTCATAGCCACAGAAATCGACCAAGGCGCATGGAACTATGCCACGGCTGTAGTCCAGTCTTCTGACCGTTTGTCAAAAGCCGTGCTGTTGGTCAAAACCACCTCAGAGGACGATTTAATTCCGGTGCAGTTGGTAGAGGAGAAATTGGGAATTACCAGTGGATTGACCGTGAGGTACACCGTGTGCAATCCGCCTTTCTACGAAAACCCGAAGGACCTTTCTCAGCGGGAAAGCTTCAAGGGTCCTCCTCCGAGCCAGTCCACAGCCGCATACAACGAGCTCTACTGCTCTGGAGGAGAGATGGAATTTATCATGAAATTAATTCACCAGAGCATAAGATTGCGAAACCACCCCAACTTTGAACGGACTTGGTTTACTTCCTTGGTGGGGATAGGGCTGCACGTGAGACAGCTCGAACGGCTGTGTCGGGAGCTTGGAATTCCCCAGGTTCGGGTCATCAAGTTTGGTACCCGAACCAAGAGATGGATTTTGGGATGGAGCTTTGACCGGAATTGGGGAGACAAACCGAGCACAGGCTGGGCCGTAGTTCCCGGCGATGTCCCCAGCACCCAGAACCGAGCACGCAAAGGCCGCACAGGGTTCCGAGGGTCTCGAAGGCAGACCCGAGGGCAGCTCGCGCCAAGGGTGCACCCGGATGTCAATCCCGTTCCAGAACAGGAAGGTCCGAACCACCCGAGCCGGTTAGCCCCATGCATGGACTCTGGCAGCACCGCATCCACTTCCCCAATTGGACCGTATCTAGTACGAATCACCAGCGCCCTCTACAAGCTTTCACAAGCTTCCTCCTTCGACTATGACCTAGTCTTGGGCCACCACCCTTACCTTGTCACGGCGCAACCCGTTTGGTGGCGTCGTTTTCGCAGAAACCCCCACCCTTTCCCTGCATTTGTCGTGCGGCTAGCCCCACCAAATCCGTTAGGTGCATACTGCATCCGCCCCGACATGCAGGCTATTATTTCTAGTTTGTCTGCAATTATATCGGGTCAACCGGACAAATATAAATAGATGAATTCGCTGCTGGTGAAGCCTTCGCCTATATAAGCGCTCCTGTTCCAGGCAACTTAGATCGGATTTAGTCCACAAATCTACGTTTATACTTCCATTCCAAAAACATCCCAAAGCCTTTCCACTTCTCGCTACTCGGAACTTCCCGTTGTTATTCTGAGAAGTACATAAGCTGTTTCATTTCAGGGTGAAGTCACATATCGTGTTTTCTGAAGCAAACAAAACAAAACAGAACAAAAAAGTCTTCTTTCGGGTCCACTCAAAAGTCAATCTGCCTGGTTGTATTCCTTCAACTGCCTGTCTGTGTCCTTGAACTTCCCACCATCTATCTGCTGGACCCTTAATCTACGTGTTATTGTCTGCGTCTTTATTTGAAAGAATAGACCAATAATTCCAATTCGCTCCACCTAATATTCCCTCCACCCTTCTGTCGAAACCGGTAGCATCGCCTAGTTGTTCCAGTTTTTGCATCTACCCAACTTGCCTTCACTTACCTACACTCTTTCAAGTATAAGTAAGGCCCCAGCCCCCCCAAACTAGTCAATTGACCCAATTACCTAAACCCAACTTCCAAGTCTCCCACACAATGCTCTCCATAACACACGGAACCAAGAGATTGTACGAGTTGTACTACTACTTCTTCCCCCTTTCGGTGATGTCGTCAGGTGAAATCTACATTTTCAACGCCATTTCCTTCACCCTTGTGGCTCTCGGTCTGTACTACACCTTATTCATACTCCCCAGATTGTTGTTGCGGGCCGTCGAAAGCTTGATCTACTACATGACCGGTAACTTGATCTCCATCAACGTGGTCATCTCCACCATCTTAATAGGCAGAAACTTGCGCTCCAAGACCTGGGAGTCCACTGTCCAGGGTTCTCTGAACGGGTCTCTGAGCTGGACTCAATAGCCAACCACTGCTGCAACCCATCGGCCGGACCTAATACTCCCTGTCGCAGGCCTAATGAATATTGAATGTTACAACAGTGTAGAATTGTAGATACGTGAGATGGAGCAATCAGGATACAAAAGGATTATGCATCAGTAGATGTGATACAAGTGGTGATCGTTAAATTTCAATTCGTCTGATTCGATAATCTATAAAATTGTGGCTCTAGAGATCCCGTGTTACTGATTACTGGAAAATGGAGTAATGTCTCAGAATTAAAATATTTGAGCACCGTCACACTCCATCACACTCCATCATGTGACTAATTCGAGACATCTATTATCTAAGGTTCGATATTATTGCAAATCCCAGGTGATTATCCTATTGTATATTAGTGTTTGTCTTATTTTCTGACTACTACTGGACCCTTGCCTCGTTTCTGAGGTAACACAAATAGGGTTCATTCTTGTTTATAACTTCAAAATTTAAAGAAGTGCACACGAGCACTGTGTTTCCGTCACCATTGACACATTTGAATTACGCGCATGATGGACCCTAATTATATCATGAAGGAAGGCTGTGATAGTATTGTGTTGATTTTCGATTTTTGTTAGCATTACTGATCTAAGGTTTCCATGGGAGTAACATTATTTTGCAGGTATATCCAGGTACTGAATTCCTACACTATAGTGCGTGTTACGAACTTGGGACTCGTTACAATGGAAATTGACATTACCATCATGGCTTCTAGAATTATTATTAGATTTGGGTATATGCTAATTATGTCTAGAATCATATAGTGCCATGTATTTTGAATAGTGTCGTCTCCAGTTGATTTTTAAGGAAGTCGAAATATTTACACAAGTCGGTCTTACAAGGGGGATGGACATACGTGAGACCATTTTAAACTTGCAAAAAACCATTCACCAAGGTAATCAGTTATAAATTGGTTCTAAACTAGATCACTCCGTGGATTGGGGCAAAAATGCTGGGCAAGAGGGAGTTAAGACAGCTAAGTATTGTTTCAGATTCATGATTATCTTAGTGATTAATCGGAAATGAACTATACCCAAGACTAACAAATTGTATAATTCTTTAGATATGAGCGGACAAGAATATAATCTATAAACGAATTTGTGAGGAAGATGCCGTTTTGTCTTCAGATGATACTACTTCGGTTGTCTATCCAAGCTAGTTTTACTCTGTGGCTTGATTCCCTATAATTAAACCTGAAATCCCTTCTTCCTGAATTCTTGAAATGTGGCAAAAGTAGCCCAGTTGAACATTATTAGTTCAAAATCAGTGGGACTGATTCTCCGCCCTTCACATTAAATTTTGATGCTTGAAAAATATATTGAGTAGCAGGTATGTTTCTGATTCCAAATGAAAATCAGTTTGCGAAATTATGCTTCTCCAAACAAGCCCCAATCCACAACCTGGAAGGACTCCACTATATTCTTGAATTGCTTGTAGTCTGCAGTGCTGGCTACATTTTCCACTTTGTAGTCTTCGCCAACAGGCAAATTCATAGTGATAATAACATCCGTTGAAGCCTTTTCCAAACGAACCAATCCGATGAATGTCACCACAGAGGCTGGGGAATCGCTTTCTTTGCTATCTCTTCTAGGATTCGCTTCACTAATGTAGCTCAAATAGCCATCATAGCTGGACTTTGTGGGAATCTTTTCAACAAATTGGTTGATTGCACCCTCGGAGATATCCTCGAGGTGTTCCTTTATAGCAGAATTGTAGTCGGAACCCTCAACTTGCTCCAATAAGTCGAAGATCACTGATTTGTCCCACTTTCCATTGGTGCTGTTTGCACCTCCAAGTTGTTCTAAGAGGAATACCTCTTGGGTATCTGGAACTTGTCTTATTCTGGATACATCCACGAGTCTCTCTGTAACTGCAGTGATGATGTTGACTAGAATAGCACCTCCGTATAGTTCCACCATGATGTAGTTTAAGCAAGAGAAGAAGATGAGTTGATTTATGTGTTTCACGTGATATAGCACGTGACATTTGTATTGGTATGTATGAATATCAACTAACCCCATTTAAGCTGTTTCTTGCACTTATAGTAACTGCGAGTGATTGAGCTTGTTATCCCAAGAGCAAAAAACTTGCAGAAGACGTACTCTCTACTGCTTTAACAATTATTCATAGTGGGCTATATTTAGATCTGGTACCTTTTTCATGCGAGTTTCTAGAAGATTTGCAGTAATTAGACAGCACATCAAATTTAGTGGTGTATGAAGGAATAACGTGGATATGAACCGTGGTGATTAGTTCTAAAGGATAAGGCACTGATATGTACTTCTGCAATAACTGGTACACTTTCTTTTTCTCGTAATGCTGTAATTGTCCATGCATCCACTTTTACCTGAGCTTCAAGTCTATATTTCTCGAAATGATATAGCAAAC
Organism: Suhomyces panamericanus; assembly: GCA_030582475.1. Taxonomy (NCBI): domain Eukaryota; kingdom Fungi; phylum Ascomycota; class Pichiomycetes; order Serinales; family Debaryomycetaceae; genus Suhomyces; species Suhomyces panamericanus. The sequence continues at coordinate 92,403 of JAKTXI010000049.1, forward strand.
TTTCAGAGAGTGTATCTACAAAACAATTCCTTACAATTCAATTCTTGTACTAAAGGAATCACCAAGCTTCAAATTCTCACCTGACATATAGCATCTTGTGACAATAGAAATTGTGGCTATTTCAAAACTACACCCAATTTTGACCCTGTATTGAAGCCAAGACACAAGGAAAATTTGACAGCGCAATCAAACAATATCCCATGTATTAACCTCCTCTACAGACCCCATAACACCTCCGTACCTATCGTCTAACCACACCTTCAGGTCTTCTAGACTCTTCACACGTGAAACATCACGTGTCTGATCCGTCCTCGCACGCCCTTTTAATGACACGCCTGAAAGGTCAACAACTCCACCTGCTTCACTCCCTCTTCTGCCTCCAGTGAGGACCCATTTCCATTATGAGCTCCTACTACTCCAAGCGCAGAAAGCCCATAATCATCACCGTCATTTCCGTGATAGTGGTCCTCATTATCACCAAAATCACCACGTCAAAGAGCTCGGGTAAGAACCTTCAGGAAGTGCTCCAAAGCTTGCCGAACGACAGCATCTTGGGATTGTCCAACTTCATCAGCAACGAGAACGAGAAGAGTCAGGATGAGTTTTTGAACAAGCTCGAGAAGTTGAATTCCAAGTTCTTTCTTGCCCAGGACGAGAGGTTGAAGATCTTGGAGAAACAGAACGAGCTCTTGTTGGAGCAAATCAAGTTGTTGAAAAATCCACCTTCCCAGGGCACCTTGCGGGAGAAGTTGGCTTACTTGTATCCATATGACCCTGCGGTCAAGTTCCCTGCCTACATTTGGCAGACGTGGAAACACGGATTGAACGACGAGCGTTTCGACGAGTTGTACCGTGAGGGCGAATCCCAATGGGCCTACAAGAACCCGGGCTTCGTGCACGAGTTGTTCAACGACGACACATCGCACACGATGATCAAGCATCTCTTCAAGCAGATTCCCGAGGTCATTGAGGCCTACGAAAGCTTGCCCGAAGTCATCTTACGCATGGATTTCTTCCGCTATCTCATCCTTTTCGCCAAGGGCGGTGTCTACTCCGACATCGACACATATCCATTGCAGCCCATTCCCAACTGGATCCCCGAGAACGTTTCTCCCGACGAGTTGGGCATGATTATCAGCATCGAGACAGATTCCTCGTCTCCCGACTGGAAAACCGAGTCCATTAGACGTTTACAATTCTGCCAGTTTGTACTTCAGGCCAAGCCCGGACACCCTATCCTCAGAGAAATCATCTCCGCCATTGTGGAAAGCACTTTGGAAAAGAAGGGCCAATTGATGCCCAACGAAGAACTCAGACTTGTTGGAAACTCCAACCAGAAGAGTCTTGAAATCTCCAAATGGACCGGCTCGGGTGTTTGGACCGACGTGGTCATGAGATACTTCAACGATTACATCCAATCCTCAATTTACCAAAAGATAACGTGGAAGGAATTCCATGGTTTGGAAATTCCTAAGTTGGTGAGCGATATTTTGGTCTTGCCAATTCACTCTTTCGCTTCTGAAATAGAAATTCCAAAGGACGGAAAGATAGACGACCCATTGGCTTTCGTTAAGCATTATTCCGCCAAAATTTGGAAGACTACTTAGTATTATAGGAGATTTAATAGATAAGCCGGTGAACTTAAATGAAATTGAGATACGTTTGTAGAAGGAATTGACTAATAGGGCTCTAATTTTTTACAACTACTGTATGCATTATTCCTGAATAATATTCATGTAGGATAATCATATTAATTCTTCATAAATGCTCTGGTATTTTCGAGAATTTAGTTATTATTGTCGAATTAATTCCAATTGTACTAGGCTACATGAATTAAGTAGAACAATATGATTTTTCTGATGTTATGAGCTCTTCTATAAAGTACCATAATCAAAATTAATTAATTCCATATATCTCTAAATAGCTATATAGTGAACATTGAAGTTATTCCTAGTGAGCGTTGTCCGCTATTAACGGCTATATAGCAGGCATAATTAATTTACTAGTTCAATTACTGTACATTTATTTTGAGTGAAAAACCTAGACTATTAGCGATTATAATGCACAATTTTGATCAGCAACGCTATTGCTTCTTTTTCGATGAGGAAACCTTCTTATTGGATGCAGGGGCCTTCTTTCTTCCCAAGAATACCTTCATTAACTTCCAAAGAATGAGGGCTGTACCTGCAAGAACCATGACACTGGTGATCTTGCTGACCTGACTGTAGGTCGAAGTGCCGTAAGGAATATCGAACTCAAGGAGATTCGCATTCTTGTTGGGGTAGTGGTAAAACACTGTGTCTTCGGTGAAGTAGGATTCGTATCCGCCTCCAAAGCCGTGCTTGTTGTCAAATGGAGAAGTTCCTAACAAATGATCATCGGAGACACCACAGGCCATAAAGACCTGGGGTTGTGGATTGGTAATTGTCTTAGGATCCTCTTTTTCTTCTTCTTCATCTGCGCTGGGCTTTTGGTATCTTGAATGAAGAGGCAAATCAATGGAAGTTAAGCTAGTATCGTCGAATTCAAACAAAACTTCAACACCCCATTGGTTGACAAGATAGGCAGGGGCCTCGAGCTCAGTTTCACCATTCTGGACCACCAATCTGGCTCCTTTAGGAATGGACTGGTACTTGTCAAAGATCTGAGACTTTTCCAACTTGAGGTAGTAGTACAACTTACACTCCTCTTTGATATCCTCATCCGCGGGATAAGCGTCTCCTCCTTGGATAGAAGTCTTGAGAATTGGGTGGAGTCCATTTGGCACAACCTTAGTATCAATTCTATTATTTTTCAAGTGTCTGTGTCTGGGTTTGACATGGAAAAGTGTCTTGAACACATTCTGCTCATCTTCATCAGCTTTAGGGTCCAAAACAACACGGACTCCAGAGAGAACCACGTCATCTGCAGTGGTAATCTTTTCTTCAGGCAAAAACAAGCCAATTTCCTTGGAAATTTCTTGGTCCATTTCGAATTTTAAAGGACTTTTAGTGGCAATCACCTGCTTGATAGTGACCGATTCTTTGTTCACTACGACGTCAAGAACAGAGAAGTCCTTGACCAATTGGCCTTGCAATCCGAGGGTGGAGGCCAATCTGGAGGTGACATAAGGGTCAATAGTCGAGTTGTAGGACAACAACGCATACAATGCACCAACCCACAGTTTCTCGTGGAAATTGTCCACGTATTGCTGCAAGAGAGCATGTGACTGGGCCAAGAAGGTGGGTTCAATCTCAGGAGTAAGAGGAACGGCGGGTTTGACGTAGAAAGCCGAGCCTTCTGTAGCTGGATAGTTGAAGAGGACATTTCCATCAACCAACGAGTTGGCCTTGATTTCGATACGCAATTCGTCAACCAGGTGGAGTTTGTGGCCAACAGGAACCACAAACTTAGATTCCACGAAGAAACCTTCTGGTGGTGGGGTCAATTCGACCGAGGTCTTGGTGACATTAGTTAACACGTCATCATTGGAGGTTCCAAGGTTGAGAACGGTGATTCTGTGACGAGTGGTGGACATGTTGAGGGTCAAATGCAAGTTTCAGGGTCAATTAAAGGGGATTATGTTATTGGACTGGGCAGATGACAGGGATACTGGTTCTTGAAAGACGCCAGTTAGTAGAAAAACAGAGAAAGAAACGACCAATTGGACTGTGCTTGGTGCTTCAAATTCAGAAAAAAAGAAGCGCTACTTCACACTGAGCTGAAACGAGACAAAAAGGCCTTTAGATGTGGTGAATGGCTCTATTTGGAGAAGAAGAGGATAAAGTAAATGAGAAGTGTGGTGAGGTGTTCAAATGGGGCTTTAGCGCATTGCTTATGTAAGCGATAGGGTTGTGACGACTCTATGGAGGTGTTTGCAAGAGTGCCTTTGACGTGATGGATATTACATACTCATTAAGAATAACGCGTGCTTTCTATGTGCATTTTTCACTTGAATAAGCATAGAAATCGACACGGTTATCGGATTTATATTAGATAACCATTTTAAATTATGGGGTAAGGTGATGGAAAGGCACATAACCGGGGGGCTTCTGTAGCATTCCCGATAAGAGAAGCGTGGATTGGGCTTTGAGAAAAAGGATTCTATTTATAAAATCGTGGAACGAGAAGACTACATTATGGAAAGTCTAACCAAGGCCAACTTGAATAAATTTGATCCTTTGACCCTGATGGTAAGTATCAATGGAGAAGAGCATTTAAAATCGCAAATCGAGCTGTAGTGAAATTCCATGAAGTGCTCACGACGTAATGATACTGGAAGCAGCCCCTATTATTCGCTCTAGACCTCAACACAGAACGAAAGCAAGGTAATTAATTTCAAGAAAACATGTGGACTATCAGAATGCCGTAGAAATTCATGATATAGGGACAGAAATAGAAAATAGTGGAAATGGGTATTCATTTGGTGTATAGGAATCAATGCAAGCGAATTTCAACTAGGATTTAATACTAGAAGAATATATTGAATTATTAACATTATTCCATGATTCTTTATCAAAAAAATGCTAGAATGAATTGTAGGGGAAATAAGTGCACAAATTATTGCCGTGGAACCTTCCAAGACTAACCCACTAGTTTCACAAATCTGGCTGTTTTTACATTCTTGATTTTAAGCCAATTAGTCAAAGTCCTACCCCAACAATGATCTTAACCTCCCAATGTCGCATAAGGTCATAATTTCTATACCTTGTACTCTGTAGATTTGTGAGCGTCTCCTACTTCTTTTCTGGACTCATTTCCGCCACTTCCTGACTAGAATCCCAACAAACCTAATATCGCAAAATTTTGGTAGACTTTTGTCTCTACTAAAACTTTCCCTCGACTCAACTGTCCTCGACCAAGTACAAGGTCTCGAATTCGATATCCCCACATGCGTCATCGTCGCTTGTGCTCCACAATCGCCTTATTAGTAAAGACTGTTGAGCTTGGGTGAAGTTCTTTTACAAATGCCCAGGCATCGAAACCTAATATGTGGAAAATCAATAAACCTAATTATCTTAATAATCTTAGAAATTCAAATTTCCCCACAGCGACATCTAGAACTGAGTTAGAAGTCATCCCTCTTAGTTTCGGTCAAATACTTCCAGGATGTTTCGGTCTATGCCTTCGGCAAAACTCTTTTGATCACTGGATTCTCCGCCTCACACCAATTCTGGTCTTTAAGTTCCACATTTGTCAGGCCACTAGTCTCGGCCTGCTTTTCCGAGCCGCAGATTCCAGGAAAATGATCTACGTAACTGAGATTAATTCAGTGAAAATAGAAACAGTATATTCGAAGAGCATTTGAACCACTATACTGTTATGAACTGAACACTGTACTCTTGTAAGATGTAACACTACTTGGTTCTCTTTTACTCTGATTGTAATTGAATTATTTAATATTTTCACTCGCTCGCAAAATTATAATTCCAGGAATTCCTGCCATGAATTCTCGGAGAATTTCCACCATTGCCAGCCCTGCTTGCTTCGGCTGTCCGTAAACGGTAGTCTGCATGCGGCGTCCAATTGTGAATGGAGTCTTCTCCACCTTCCAAGAGTTGGGAAAGCCAGGGCTCTGGAAGTACTAGGTCAGGTGACCACTATTATCGAAAGCGTGTCTCCAGCAGCACCTGGTTGCGACATTGTTGCGCATGCCAAACTCTAATGCCTTGCGGCGGGGTGTGGTGGGGTGCGGTGGGGTGCGGTGGGGAGCGGTGGGGAGGAGGGGTCCAGGCCCAACGACCAGTCCTATTGCCAGCCCCGATGCGGCAAATTGAAACTATAGTCCGCAAAAAATAATAGCGTGGTGATCTTGGCGGAAGAATCGGCCTGGGGTCAGACATTGTGCATATTGTGGACCCGCATCACCAGATTCCGGGTCACAAACTCTAAAGTGCTGCACGCCCATGTGGGAGGCTGCAACAAAACGTTCGGTACCCCAGAATCTGCAGGGTGCTACATAATATCCAAAAGTTAAACTTTTCCTATGAATGTAAAGTACATGCCTATGTAAGACTCCCGGTCTGGATGGAGAAATGAAGTGAGGTGATGGATAGATGGATGGATGGATGAATGGATGCAAAGAATGGCGACGTGTCTATGTCGCAGCCACCAACCGCGACAACGTCTCGATCAACTGGCGGTACTCGGCGTCGTAGATGAAGTTGGACTCCAACATCCGCTTGAATAGCGACACGTCCTTATCTTCGATGCGCGAGCACACCTTGAGCGTGGACTCGATGGCGGCGTAGTGGGCATCGGTCTGGGCGAGGAACGCAGGGGCCGGACTCTTTCCACTCTGGTTCTCCTGGATTAGCAAGTTGTAGTCGTAGAGGAGGTCGATGATGTCGTCGATCAAGCCGCTCAAGCCGTCGGCACCGAGGTGGGCGTCGATGGCGGCGGTGAACTCGGTCTTGGCCTTTTGGAGACACTGCACGCTCTTGGTGTCCGCGGCAGCGTTGGTGCGCGCCACCACGGTGACGATGGCGCGGTTGAAGTCGGAAACAAGCGAGGCCACCCGGTCCAGCATGTCGGAAAACGTCTGGAGCTTTGCTAGCACCACCTCATTGCAGCTAGCGTCAAGCGTGCCGATGGGCTTGAGCACGCGGTGCGCCTCGAACGAGGCAAAGTCGTGGTTGAGGAAAGTGTCCTTGAGGTTGCAAAGGTTGTTGGCAAAGAAGAGCTCGTTGCTGAAGAACTGCTGCAAAATCAGCACCGCATCATTGCTCTTGAAGAGGCCAGGAAGGACCGCCCTAAGCTGTGTGTGGGCCTCGTGGTCTTGGCGTCCCAAATGGGTGTACGAGGGCGAGTACGCGGACGAGAACGCCAGCGGCGCCGCCAGCAGGAACGACGTGACGTCGGCTTCCGAAACTATTGATTCGGCATCGTCCTGCTCTTCTTCGTCGTCCCAGTTGTACGAAAGGCTAAGGGTGAGGTTGTCGGGAATGGAGGACGTGGTGATGGCGGTGGGCGTGGACGAGGAGTTGGTGGAGGTCAAATACTGAGAAAAGGCTGCGTTACTGATGGCGATGGGCGTCGCTGTCATTTGGAAATCAAGGAAAGGAGAAGGTGATTAGGTGTTTCAAAAAAGAGCAGACGGTACTGTTTTATAAGGCAGGTTAGGGGGCAGGGCTTCTGGGGTAGCAGGCAAGAAAGACCCGCCCTGAGGTCACGTGCGCTGGCGGGCGCGGGCTCGCACGCGCCATAAAAATAAACGTGCGCCACTGCATCACGTGACCTCAAACACGTGACAAGTGCCTCCTACTGCTGCCCTACTCCTGTTCCTTCCTCTTCTTCTACATTGCTTCGATGCTGTCTCTATTTCATTCTCCTCTATAACTCGTCGTTCGCCATGCCTTCCTTTTTTGGGGCCGCCGCGGACGCCCCAGGAATTAATACGCGGAACTCTATGAATAAATCCCCAAACTCGTCCTCCTCTCTATTCTCATTGCCCTCCTTTGGCATTCCCAACCCCTTCAAAACTTCCACCTCGCCGTCGGTCACCACGTGGCCAGCTTCCCGTTTGATCACGAAATTTTCCTGGCCCTCTTCGTTGCTGAGATGGCGAATGGTGCGTTCCCATCCTCCGTGGATCGACTCGTTCAACGTCAAAACTTCCGTTCTGTATAAGTTGGTGCCCACGCGACGGTAGCCCCACGATTTGGTGAAGTCTTCTCTAAAATTGATCACAAGATCGCCAGGAATTATTCCTGGATGTCTGTCTCCTTCCGACTGGAGCACGGTATTCAGGTCTCTCTTGGAGCCCGGCTTGATGTACACATCGTAATGTCTGGGGCCCTTGACGCTGCCGGCGCCGTTGCAGCTGGAGCACGCGTGTTCGATTGTATTTCCACGTCCTCCACAGGCATCACAAGGCATCTGCATCTGCTGCACCATGCCCGGAGCAAGTTGTCTTTGTATCAAGAGGTGACCTGTGCCTTTACACTTGCCACACTGGTGGTTTTTCTTGTCCTTGGATCCAGTTCCCTCGCATTTTTCACACAAGTTGGTCATCTCCACGTCAAACTCGAGCAACTCGCCGTTGTAGAAGTCACGCAACGAAATGGAGAGATTGATCTGTGCAGATTCGCCCCGACGCTGGCCCCGCGCCTGGCCCTGCCCATGCCCGTGTCCTGGGTGTCCTGGATGTCCTCCAAAGAATTGGTTGAACATGTCACCAAAGCCAAACTCCTGCTGTGGACGGCCCGCAGGGTCGCCAAACTGATCGTAGTTCTTTCTCTTCCCTTCATCACTTAAGACCTCGTATGCTTCTGACACTTCCAAGAACTTATCATGGGCTTCTTGGCTCCCTGGGTTCTTGTCGGGATGGTACTTGAGAGTCAATTTCCGGTACGCCTGTTTGATCTGCTTGTTTGTGCAGGATTTGTCGAGCCCAAGCACTTTGTAGAAGTCCTTGGCAAGGATCTGCGTCAAAAGAGCCGCCAAGAGGGCCACCACCGTGAAGATAGATCTCATGATGAGTAGTTGGAGATGAAGTTTACACGTCATAGATACGCGATCACGAGAACGCCCCCACGTGACGCTGACGTAAGCACTGACTCAGCGGTACTCTGGGCTGCTACCCTGCCTTGCCAGGGCTGGCACTCCTTGGCAGTTGCTGCCTGTGCCTTGCGGAGATTGATCCGAAGATGCTTCGGTGCTCCTTTCGCCGTGCGTTGTGCACGAATTTGCTGGTACAGCCTCGACTGATATCCGCACTCGATAAAGCAATGAAGAAACAGTACCTTACGAGACCAAGAGTTCTAGGCTCCCAATGTTGCTTGTAGAGTCATCTCTGGCGCAAAGCCTTCGGCAAGATGGATCTTGAGCAATTAGGGGCAAAGCTCACTTGTGGAATTAATTTCATGCCCTTTGTGAAAACCTGGCTTCAACGGTTAACTTTAATAGTTGTGTTAAAATGATTTTATTCCTGGAAATAGGCGAGAATTTCACCTGCCTGCTGCCCTTGTGATTAAAGCACGCTCGCTCAAAAATAGCCCCTTCTTTCGTGATCTACGTTCTGGCCTTTTGATTTTCTAGCGCAATAAACTTAATTCGTTACCACTCTAGCACAGCCTGTCTTGGTTAGACCCTTGGCACTATTTTCCCTTTTCTTGCTCCATTTCGCAGCAATTAGCTCCGTTTGTGAATAGACATGAGCCTAGGCTCGGTAGTCATTTCTCGACAATCAACTCTAATTAAAATGGCCAAAATACACTTTCAAGCGATATTTCGTGCCTGGAAGCCGCAACAAACATAATTGCCACACTGATAAGCTACAGGTCACAATAGCAATCTGGTGCGGCGTTGGGCTTGATCAAGAATGTGCTCTATCACCAAACTGGCTTGGTGCTCAAGTCTCGGTCTTGATAAGTAAAATATCCAAGTCTCTACGCAACACTCCAGATATTAGCCACAATCTGACGTTTGACAGCAAACTTCGGGACATTGGAACATTGATCTGAAATTTGGCGAGTGATAAAACCACTTCAATCTGTCAAGTATACTCAAATACACTTTTTAATTCGCCAAAACTCTTTGAAATGATTCCAAATTCGAGCATTATTTTTCTGATACACTCTGAGTAGTTATACATGATATGAAAGGCAGCTCAGAGCAACATATCATGAGAAAGGGCACCATCTATATCTATGTAACAGAGTCGAGTGCCCCACGTTTAGCCAGTGCACGACCAAGCATCAAGTTATGACTTCACATGATTTTGAAATAAGCCAACCGAATTGTATTCCAAAATACACCTGACAGTTCCTTTTCATTAGAAGATCTTCTAAGGACGTGTAAATGACCATATCAAGGGCATAGGTCACTTCAAGTTCCATTCTACGCGTCCTATTGCCTATTGAACTTCTTCAAGATAACTTTCTCCACAAATCACATCTCAAGAACAGCATGTGGCAATATTCTTCCGTTTCCATACGATTAGTGTCTTCAAATTCTCTCCACGGACTTTCTGGAATCCTTCTAGTAGATGTGGATTCACATGGACACCTTTTGAATAACGCTGCATCCTCCATTATCACATTCTGTAATGTTCCTAACATTCAAGATTACAAGGTGATAGTATCGATACAAGATCCTCACGAAACGAGCCAAGTGACATGGTATCCGGCTCATGTGAATCAGATCAAGCTGCTTCCAGAATCTTTCCGGAGAAAGGTTGCCTATTTTACCGAAAACGGGTTCCATCTCTTTCCACATGATACCAAAAATGGCCAAAGTTTTACCGTTCTCCAGCTCATGATCAACTCGAATGTGCTTCAGAAGCTCTTCCATCGCTCCAAGCGTTATCCTCTTGTTGTGTCGTCCCCTTTGGTGGGCCAAAATATTGCAATTCAGTCGTCACCCTTCACCTTCAATAACTCACTTTTGTTTTCCAATTTCTATTCAGAAGGAAACATCAACTACTCATTAAAAGACGATTCAAACAACGTTTTGGCATACTTTAGCGATACTCGTTACATGGAAAATATGATAGGCGGTGTGGTCATGCACGATACCCACTTGGTTGGCCTCGTTCTAGGAAACCTTAAGAAGGCAAATGGAGACGGTGAATTGACTGTGATTGTACCTTGGAACAACATAAAGCGTTTGTTTATGGGAATAGACATGCTCGTGGCGAATAAATTGACAGCAGGATCTGCTCAAAGTCCAGATGTTGCCCAACGGCAGAAAGTTGATATCCCTAAAATTTCCCTGGTTTTCCCTCTTCAAATATGTCATACTTTACATTCTTCGTGGGGTTCTTGTATTCTATACAATTCTACAACGATGATAACAAATTTTCATGTGGTTCAACCATTTTTAGATGATCCTACCCTGAGATTGGAAATATATCTTGAAGAGCATAAACCAATTATCATCAGAGATAGAAAGTGCATATTCACACCTTCTCCCGACCTTGATCTAGTATTTATTCTGCTTTCTAAACACCATGCACAACTATTTTCATCATTTGAGTCAGCTAATCAACCAGATCAACCGCAAAAGGAGTTTAAACAAGGATCTCAAGTTACTTCCTATGGATATGGCCTTTTCTTCAACCCAGATTCAATCAAACCATTGGTTTCTAGTGGAATTATTAACACGGTTTTCTCCCTTCCCGTTGGAGAAAGGGGTGGAAACCAAATGCCAACTATGATCATTACTTCTTCGTCTTGTTGGAATGGCTCTTCTGGAGGAGGTCTTTACAATGAACTTGGTCAGTTGATTGGAGTTATTTGCTCTAATGCACAAGTCTTTGTGGCAGCTTCCCCAGAAGCTGAAGCGAAGGAGAGTGTGAAGATTCCTCAGATTTCCTTTGTTTTGCCAATTAACCTAATCAACCATTGCTACAATTACAGTCAAAGTGGACACAAAGTGAGCTTGCATCATAACATTGGTGAGTTGTGGAAATTGAAAAGTTTTCATGATGATATGCTTGAAGAACAATCAAAGTTGTGAGCAAAAGGTAGCGTGAATCGCCAACAATATTTGTTGAATGTGGTTTATCTTGGAATGGAAATTACTTTTGGAAAAGAAGATATAGAAAATATTAAAGTAGCACACAGTATACATAGTTATTGAATTACCAAGAAGATTCTTTAGAATCTCCTTTAATTAACAGAAGTATTTGCATAGCTATAGGTCACGATTTAGTCTTGAATCTGAATCCTTATATAATCGTGTATTCATATTTCTAAATGTGAATGATACAATATTGAACTGAAATTGAATCAGGAAACCTTGGGCATTGTATTTCTAACCACTGTTCAAAATAATTGGAAATAAAAGCACTTAATGCAAAATTAACTTCTGTTGGCTACAAAGCCTTTATTCTCTTCATAGGCATCAGTGTCTCCAACCTATAAGAGAATGAACAAAATTAATAAGGTAATTACTTTTGGCGGTTGAAGGAATCCAAAGATCAACCATTGTAAGACCCTTCAAATTCTATATTACTCTAAAATTAAAAAAGAAAATAAAGATACTCATTCCAATATATACAACTTGATTTTCTGTATCTAGCTTTCAATCTCGCGAAACATTTTAGATACGGAATGTTTCTTCTATGGAAATTGAGTTTAGCTCACAACATCCAGTTATTTACTTAAACTTCAATTACCGCATGGAGTCTCGAAAATATTACATGTATTCTTGGTCTGAAAGTAATATAGGTTAAAGCTTGAATATTTTGTAAATTTTGCGTTCAGCCAGAACCAAAAATGTTTTATACCCCTTAATATCTGATATATATCTGATATTTATCAGTTATGATATAAAGGGCTGTAAATATTTTGTAGTTTGTGCTTTACAAATTCCATCTTCACCATTAAAATTGGGTTCTTTAACATATTGGCTGTCATTTCTTTGCAACGCCTTTCCTCTACTGCAAATGGCTTAGTTGCACCTTTCAAAGCTGATATATCTCCTAGAGATTTACAGTTGCTCTCTTTGGATTTCAACGTCCATTCAAATCAGGTCAATGCTCCATATAATTATACTAATGAATCGAGCCTTGTAGTTAATGCAATTGCTTCTGAAATAATAAATGAACGACCAGTCTATTCCATCGATTTAGGCATTGGATCAACAATTCATAAAATCACTGTTCAGGTAGATACCGACAGAGCAGATTTATAGGTTGTTTCTAAGGATGTACCAACCCTATGAAATATTTGCTTTAGAGGTGGAACGTTAGATCCATCTACTTCAGCTTCAAACAAAAGTTTGAACAGTCCATATTTCATATCCAACCTTGATGATTTAGATAGCCAGGTTATTTGGGCTACTGATTTCGTTTCCATAGGGAGAGTAGAACCAAGGACCAACAGTTGCTCTTGGCGAAGAGACAACACAACTTCAAGGCATTCTCGGAATACGATTACAAAAACCTGCTGCAACTAATAGGTATCAGAATGTCCCCATTTCCTTGAAAAATCAAGGAATTAACAAGCTAATTAATCCTTGTATTAGAACAGTCCTAGTTCATTCCCGGAACCATTTTCCTCAGTGGAATTGACCAGGCTAAATACACCGGTCCTTTGACAACGTTAAAAATAGCCATAAAGGATAGATTCGCTATTACAGTGCTTCGGTGAACTTAGACGGCCTAAGTGTTTTCTGCAAGAAACTAGTCGTATTTGATTTGGGATACACTTGCAGCGTTTTGACACAGGAAGCATATGTCAAAACTAAACAGGCCATTTCTCCCGATGGTATTGTTCACTGTCAACAGGATAAAGACAAGGTAATTGAATTCAATCTTGGAGGAACTGGGACCCGTACACCACACTCCGCATTTATCCGTGAAAATGAAGGTGGTTGTGAGTTCTGTATTTCTCCTTTCTCCTTTACAAGCTTATGCGCCATACTCCTAACGTTTGCTGAGAATATTAAGAAAAATTTACCTTGTTTACGATCTAGAAGATCATACTATGGTGTTGCCCAAGTTGCTTTCAATTCAGTTGAATCTCACTTCGTGGAAATTCGATATCCATTTGATATGAATCTAAATGTGTCAATTTATTATACAGTATATTATACAGTTTTTCAAGCAAATTTAATATACATTAAATTTGAAAGTCTATTCTTGGTGGAAAGATCAAATTTGAACATAATTTAACGATTGAAAGGGTTGAAAATAGCAGAAATCTTGCAGATTGAATTCAATGCAAATTTGGTGGCAACTGTCTAAATCTTATTGATGCTTAGACGACAAAAAGTTTGTGAATCTTATTTCCTTACATCAGTCGGAATAAGAGTCGTAAGTTACATAGTTAAAGGAATCAAAGCCAAAGTGATGTCTAATTAAACTCACCCTTTTAGAAAATCACACAAAAGCATTTGTAACATGATTTCATGAAAACTAGACGATTTGACATTCCACACCAAGCCACAACTTCAATTTCTCTCATATCCAAAGTCTTTCTTAACTACACTAAATTTTTTGCGCTTAATTTCTGGATTGGATTGTGTTTCTTCCACTGAATTTAGGTTCAATTCGCAATTTCAGTTCGCAATTTCTGACGACTTCAACTACTATTAGCTTTCTCCTGCTTACTTATCATTTACAAGTAACTAACTTCTTAGAATGATAATGGCGCAGCCATTGAAAGAATATCCTCTATAAATCTTATAGAAAATGAATATAAAGGACCATCATTTCTTCTGTAATATTGGCGAAACAAAACTACCTCTGTCACCAACAATGGTTCCAAAATCATCTTTGGCTGTAATTTCTTTAATTTCGTCACTTTGCTCAGCTACAAATGGGTCGAGGGTCCCTGTTGAGCCTAACCTCTCACCAAGAAATTTGAAAGTGTTTTCTTTGGATTTTGATATCCATGTAAATCAAGTCAAAGCTCCGCCCAATTCCACTGTTGACGAATCAAGCCTCGTAGCTAGACAAATCAGCTCCGATATTCAAAATCAACATTACGCCTACACCATTGACTTAGGTGTTGGTTCAACAAAGCAAAAGGTAACTGTTTTTGTGGATACTGGCAGTTCAGATTTATGGGTTGTTTCTAAAGATGCTGTATGCCTTGATAAAAATGATTGCCATAAAGATGGAACTTTCGATCAATCTACTTCAACTTCATTCAAAAGTTTGAACAGCTCGTTTTTCATGTCCTACCTTGACCAAAGTGGAACCCTGGGAGTGTGGGCTACTGATTCCATTTTCTTGGGTGCAATTGAGATCAAGGACCAACAGTTTGGACTTGGCGAGGAGACAACGCAAGGGAAAGGAATTCTTGGAATTGGTTTACCAAACCTTGAAGCAACCAACGATAAGTATCCTAATGTTCCAATCACCTTGAAAAACCAAGGCTTCATTAACAAAGCAGCTTACTCCTTGTACTTGAACAGTGTTGATTCAAAATCAGGAACTTTGCTCTTCGGTGGAATTGACCAGGCCAAGTACTCCGGACCATTGACGACAAGAAAAGGACTCAGCGACAGTAGATTCGAAATACTTATTGATTCGGTGAACGTAGGTGGTGAAAATGTTCCCATTAATCAACCAGTCATATTTGACTCCGGATACACTTGCAGCATATTGACCCAGGAATTATATGACAAAGTGAAAAAGACCATTACTTCTCCCGATGGCATTATTCCCTGTCAACAGGATGAAAACAAGTTCATTGAATTCAATATTGGAGAAACTGTGATCCGTGCTCCACATTCCGCATTTATCCGCGAAAATGAAGGTGGTTGTGGACTCTGCATTGCCCCCACCTCAAGTGGTATAGCAGCTTACCTAACAATTGGTGACAATATTTTAAGACATTTTTACGTTGTTTACGATCTTGAAGATAATACTGTCGGTGTTGCCCAAGCTGTTTTCAATACTAACGACTCGCACATAGTGCAAATTTGAATAGAAGTGATTCGAACCTATTTGAAATGTAACACCATTTTGAAGACAGGATTGGTGTTCGCCAAGGGGTTGATTATGACTCTCATTAATTAGCGCAAATTTAAATATATGTGATTTCAGGACTTCTTAGGACTGAGCTTGTAAATTTTCGTTCGATGAATCTTACTTATGGAGAGAAATCAATTTCGACTAGCGAACGGTTACGCTATGCGTAGAACGAATTTAGTAAACAGACTTTCAGCAATACATAATTGTAGATAAAATAACGAAATACCTGGAAATTTAATTCACCTCAGATCTAATAACATCACAAATCCTATTTTGTACTGGACGAGAGGCATTCTGTGATCGCAAGAAGCGACTGTTAATATCCATTTAACCCCGTTAGTATTTTGTCCTGCATATCATCCATGAACGATGACGTTATCTGTACCCAGCTGACTTCCAACATATCTCTCCCACTTAGCAAATATACCTGAATAAAATTAATTAAAAATCTCCACGTTAACCAGTTAGGGGTTGCGACGGTCAAGAAATGTTAGGATTAGTAAACACCATGCTATTCAAGTAAAAGGAAGCTCTTAAATCGTTTCAAAGATAAAGAAATTGAAAAATCGAAAATAAAACGCTAAATACCCTTGAGTCTGAATTCGTACTGAAGAACTCTACATTCCTAACCTTCTCATTTCGCATTTCCTCTTCATAGAATTTCAGATACTATCGCAATCCATTCGTTATGCACCCTATTTCACTCTCGCATTGCAACAAATGAAACTCGAGAACAGATCCTGCCTATTTTTGGATTGCAAAAAAATTAGAGAGCTGCCACCTCAAAATCAATTTGCGCTCATCCACTAGAGGATAACATTTGTATCTTAGATCATGGAAGTGTATAAAAAGCCGTTAGTTCCTCTGCATTTCGGCAGCAATAAAATCACTTCTACTGCTAACAATGGTTCCAAAATCATCTTTGGCTGTCTTTTCTTTGTTTGCATCGCTTTCCTCTACTGCAAATGGCTTGGTTGCACATTTTAAACCTGAATTATCTCCCAGAGATTTAAAGGTGCTCTCTTTGGATTTCAACGTCCTTTCAAATCAGGTCAAATCTCCATATAATGCAACTGGTGAATCAAACCTAGTAGCTAGAGCAGTTGGTTCTGAAATTTTTAATCAACAAACAATCTATTCCATCGATTTAGGCATTGGATCAACAAATCAAAAAGTCACTGTTCAGGTAGATACTGGAAGTGCAGATACATTCGTTTTTTCTAAAGATGCTCAATGCCTTAAAAATAGTGATTGCCTCAGAGGTGGAGCCTTCGATCCATCTGTTTCAACTTCATACAAAAGTTTGAACAGTGAATTCGATATGGAGTACCTTGATGGAACAGGATCCCAGGGAATTTGGGCTACTGATTCCATTTCCTTGGGTGGAATCGAGATCAAGGAACAACAGTTTGGGCTTGCTAATAAGTCTTCAGTATGGCATGGAATTCTTGGAGTTGGATTGAAAAGTGCCGAAGCAACTGCCCAAAAGTATAGCAATGTGCCACTAACCTTGAAAAGTCAAGGAATTATTAACAAAGCTGCATACTCGTTATACTTGAACAGTCCTAGTTCAAATACGGGAACCATTCTCTTTGGTGGAATTGACCAGGCTAAGTACACTGGCCCATTGACGACAAGAAAAATAGTCATAAATGATAGATTCGCAATTCCTGTTGAGTCTGCCAACATAGACGGCGAAAGTTTTACTTTCAATCAACCAGTAATATTCGATTCGGGTTATACTTGCAGTATATTGAATCAAGAGTTATATGACAAGATAAAAAAACTTTTGACTGCTCCTGACGGAAGTATTTCCTGCCAACAGGACGAAAATAAGTTCATCGAATTCAATATAGGAGAAACTGTGATCCGTGCTCCACGCTCTGAATTTATCCGCCAAGTTGGTGGTGGATGTGAACTCTGCATTTCTCCTATCTCCACCACAAATGAAATTGCTACATTCCTTACCTTTGGTGACAATATTTTGAGACATGCTTACCTTGTTTATGATACTGAAGACTATACCCTTGGCGTTGCTCAAGCTCTTTACAATTCAGCCGAGTCTAATATTGTGCAAATTTAAATATATGCGATTTGAAGATCTTTCTAGTGATTTTCATGTTAATATTCCTTTCTTGCATCATATTTGCAAAGAGAAATAAAGTCCAATTAGCCTAAAATGTAGTATTAGTCCAAATACTTAGATAACAAAATATTCAGATAAATCGCCTGTAGATAAAACATAATAATACCTGGAATATTCAATCACTTTAGATCGAATATAATAGTCTATATTTCATGTTTTTACTGGACATACATTTAGTGATTAAAAAGATGCCAATGCCAATGGACCTGACTTTCAGCAAACCTGTATCTAGCAAACACAAAATCAAAAATGCAGAGCTCTCTGCATTGACCAGCTAAAAGTAACCAAATTTCAAAGTTTTGTAAGATTTTGTTCACGATTATTATAATCGTAGATTTTCTGAGAAAGTTCAATTCTTACAAAGAATACAAGTGCATCCAAAATGCAATTTGCATCACCCTCATCTCTGAATTATCTCTTAAGTACACTGCGCTCAGTTCTTAGTTGCTCATCTGCAGTCAATTTCGTCCATTGAATTTCAGTTCACAAGTGCGATAGCTGGCCCTATTTCCAGTAAACTCACTGAAACACGACAAATTCAGCCTCAATTTGATTACATTATTCACGAACTTTGCACCTTATCGTCATTTTGCGCTCATCTGGAATTTTAGAATACCTCTCTAGTTCAGAACGTGGAAGGAAAAAAAGCCTTCATTTCTTCTGCAGCATCGGTGCCACAAATCCATAACTAACAATAGTTTCAAATTCATCTATGGCTGTCATTTTATTTTCCTTCGCATTCTTCAAAAAATGGGACAGTGACTCCTGTGAAGCCCCACCTTTCTTCGAGAGTCTTAACAGTTCCTTCCTTGATCCACGGAAATCAAGCCGAAGCTACTCGTGATTCGACTGTTGACTAATCAAGTCTCGTTAGAATTTGCTTCGAAATACAAAATCACAATACAGTTACAGCGTTGATCTAGGAATCGGCTCAACTAAGCAAAATGTATCCGTTTACTTGGAAACTGGCTACTCCGATTTGAGGGTGGGAACAATTCATGCTAAATACCTTAATAATGTTAATTAGTATAGGAATGGAACATTTATTTTCTTCCACAACTGTTAAGACTATGTATAGTGTATTCCTGGAGCTGCACATTGAATCGCTAGGATTTTGGGCCACTGATTCTGTTTCTAGAATCGAAATCAAAAGACCAAAAGTTTCCTTTTAGCGACGAGACATTACTGTGACGAGATATATTTGGAAGTTGCTTGCCAGCCCTCGAATATTCGGACGCGATGAATGATAATTTCCAGCTAAACTTGAAAAATCTAGGTATTAGTAGTAAAGTGGTGTACTGGTCGTACTTGTGCAATATTGATTAACCAGAACCATTTACTCCAGGGGTAGTGATGAAGCTAAGTACAATGGTCCATTGAGGGTAAGAAAGGAAGTAGTTGACAATAGATTGGAAATTACCGTACATACTGTGGACATCGAGAGTGATAAGGTTCCCATCAATGTACCAGTTGTGTTTTACTCCGGATAAGCATGCAGTTCTTTATTGAAGAATTGGTTGACTAGATTAAAGGCATTGAATTCTCCAGACGGATAAGATCACTGTAAACTGCCTGATAATAAGATTATTTAATTCAATATTGAAGGAACTGACTTCATATACCGTACTCGACGTATATTCCCAAACGTGAAGAACAGTGTATACTCTCTACCTCGACCATCACTTCATGACAAATAGTCTCGAATACTGACCTACTGCTTGGACTAGAGATGTTTTGAAGAGAATAACATCTTACCTTACCCAAGCTGTATACCATACTGCCACTCTCTCATCATAAATTTTTTATGTGAGTTGACATCCTTATTATATCCGAGGTGAAGATATTTTTTGAACTAAAAT
Source organism: Suhomyces panamericanus (assembly GCA_030582475.1). NCBI lineage: Eukaryota > Fungi > Ascomycota > Pichiomycetes > Serinales > Debaryomycetaceae > Suhomyces > Suhomyces panamericanus. The sequence continues at coordinate 111,817 of JAKTXI010000049.1, forward strand.
AATAATTTCAAAGTCACAAAATAAACTTTAACGAGAGAACAAAAATGCATAGTATATTTCTTTAACAATACGTAGTTAACACAGAATATGTGAATCAACCAAAAAATCTAAAATTCAACCTTTGCATATGTTTCTAGAGTACAATACATTCACAAGCAGTTTCTACACCCAAGGGAAAATCTGTCCCTAAAAATTCAATGCATTACGAAAGTTGCGCAGCTTATTTTCTCTTATCGCGTTGGAACTCAAGGGCTAATATTACCTATTTTTGAAATGTACATAGACTATAGTCCAACTTAATTATTTTGGGCACAACCTAAAGTTAGAACTTGCTCAATATTGCTTAACATGAAGGGCTATAAAAGGGCCAACATATCCCTCGAGAGTATAGGCACCTCAAAATTATTTCTCCCATTAATAATGATTTCAAAATCACCATTGGTTGCACTTACTTTGATTGCATCACTTTGGACTACTACAAATGGGTTGGTGGCTCCTGTAAAGCCTGACACTGTTCCAAGAGATTTGAAAGTATTTTCTTTGGGCTTTTATGTCCAAGATAATCAAGTGCAAGCTCCCGAGCATTCCACTGTTTCAGCATCAACACTCAAACCTAGAGATTTTAGCTCCAATATCAACAATAGAAATAACATTTACACCATCGATATGGAAGTTGGATCAACAAACCAAAAGGTATCGGTTTTTGTAGATACAGGGAGTTCGGATTTATGGTTTGTTTCTAAGGATGCCGAGTGCGTTAATAATGTTAATTGCCATGCGGGTGGAACTGTTGATGTTTCTGCTTCAACTTCTTACAAAAGTCTAAACATCGACTTCGGATTGTCGTACCTTGACCACAGCGGATCGACAGGAGTTTGGGCTACAGATTCTGTTTTCTTGGGGGGAGTTGAAATCAAAAACCAGCAGTTTGGTCTCAGCAACAAAACTACTCTACCCCAAGGGATCCTTGGTCTTGGATTGGGAACTGCAGAAAAAGCGCCCCAGAAGTATAACAATGTACCACTAAGTTTGAAAGAGCAAGGAATCATCAAAAAAGCGGCTTATTCATTGTACTTGAACTCTGTTGATGCAAAGACAGGAACCATTCTCTTTGGGGGAATTGATCAGGCTAAGTACACCGGGCCATTGACGACAAGAAGTGGATTCAACCAGCGCAGATTTGGAATTGTCTTAGATTCTGTTAGTATAAATGGTGAAAATGTTCCTTTCAATGAACCAATTGTTTATGACTCTGGAGCCTCATACAGTGCATTGAATCAAGAATTGTACGACAAGATTAAAACTGCCTTAACTTCCCCAGACGGTGCGTTTTTGTGTAAGCAGCCGGATGATAAATTCATCCAATTCAATATTGGCGAAACTATACTTCTGGTTCCGTACTCTGCCTTTATTCAAAATTATGATGGTGGGTGTTCTTTCACAATTAATCCTAATACGGACTTGAACGATATCAATAAAATACCAATCTTTGGGCAAGAAATTTTGAGACATGCTTATATCGTTTATAATATTGAAGAAAATACCATCGGTGTTGCCCAAGCAGTATACAACACTGTCGACTCCCATATTGTGGAAATATGAATACATTTAATTTGAATCCAGTAGTTAACAAGAGTTATTTCACGTTGAAATTAACAAAGAGAAAGTAAAGCTACTAGTAAAGTTAGATGATAATTGACTTGCAGTGTAGGTTTCCTGTGTTATTGGAATATTTGGAAATGAAATTATTTAATGAATTCACTAAATGGCTTAGATTCGCATTCCAAAATGCAACTTCATTTACCCTGATTTCCTAATTTTATCCGAGTACACTACATTTATCGGCTATTTCGTAATCTCGGGAATCTTTTAACGCGCAATAACTAGATTGAGATTTTACAGTATGCGTCACTGAAATTCAAGGGCTGACTCAGCCTTTCAGGATTGAAACTGATATGAACTTAATCTAACATCCTCCATTTCAGATATTCAGAATTTTATTACAAGCCCTATAAATTGAATAGAGGAAATTCAGTCTAATTGGCACGCGCAAAATGAAAGTTTCATTCAACAATAGTTTATTAATCAATTCCCTATCTATGTAATGCGAAAAAACCCATACTAACCAAAAGATGGGTCTTGCGCTGGTAAATATTAGTATCATAGTGGTAGTATTGTTTTTAATTTTGTTAATTGTCATATATTGATTCTTATCGAGCCGTGTTTTAGCTCTTTACAAGCTAAAATTTACGACTCATCATTAAAATTGACGCCCAAGCTCCAAACATTTCCCTAAGTATAGCGGTAAAGCACGATAAAAGACACATAAACTTTACATCTAGCACAGTTAAACGAGCTAATTCTTGTGTTTTAAATAATTTTATTCCAAAGTAGCGACATTAATTTCATGCAAAATTGCTAAGTAAAAAGCCATTCTTTTGCAACCATTGGAAGAAAGTAGGGTGCAACCTTCTTTGTTCGCTCGACGGAAATTACAGCATTCCTAGCACATATTCTGAGTTGTAAAGCAATTCACCAGTTTTGCGAGCTAGTTCCAAATCAGATTAGCTGTATGTAATAATATAAAAAGAACCCTTCTTTCCCGTATGTAGACAAAAATATATCTGAACTAACAATGATTGCAAAACCACTAGTCGCAGTTCTTTCGCTAATTTTCTCACCTTCAGGTGGGTTGGCAAATCCTGTGAAGCCAGACCTCTCCACTAGAGACTTGAGAATGTTTTCTTTGAATTTCGATGTCCATGGTAATCATGGATTCGCTGATATTCAATCTGGTGGTACAGAATCAAAGCTCGCTTCTAGATTTGTTGAATCCAAAGTGGGCAATAATCAAACTATCTACATGATTGAAGTAGGCGTTGGTTCAACGAACCAAAAATCACTTCTTGCATTGGATTCAGGAAGTTCAGATTTATGGTTTGTATCTAAAGATGCTGAATGCATTAATAATACTTATTGCCATCATGATGGAACGTTTGATCCATCCGCTTCTACTTCTTACAAAAGTTTAAACAAAGCCTTCAGATTGGTGTACATTGACCACGCCGAAACGAAAGGAGTATGGGCAACAGATTCTGTTTTCTTGGGGGGAGTTGAAATCAAAAACCAGCAGTTTGGACTCAGCAACAAAACTTCACTACCTAACGGAGTGCTTGGTATTGGCTTGAAAGCCACTGAATCTGCCTCCGAACCGTATGACAATCTCCCCATCAGTATGAGAAAGCAAGGAATCATCAATAAAGCAGCATACTCGATTTTCCTCGGTTCTGTGGAAGCAAACTCAGGAACCATTATCTTTGGTGGCTTGGATAAATCAAAGTACACCGGACCATTGACGACAAGAAGTGGATTTGACAGCTTCAGATTTGGAATCAACGTAGATTCAGTCGATATAAATGGTGAAAATGTTCCTTTCAATGCTCCAGTTGTGTTTGACACCGGGTATACTTTCAGTGCCTTGAATCAAGAATTGTACGACAAGATCAACAATCTCATCGTTTCTCCTAATGGAACTTACAGCTGTGTCCAGCCTGATGATAAATTCGTTCAATTCAATATTGGAGAAACTGTAATTAATGTTCCGTACTCTTCATTTCTCTACATTGAAGATGGCGTCTGTCACATCACTATCAATCCTCATACAGATCCAAAGAATGTCGATGCGTTACCAACTTTCGGTTTAGATATTTTGAGACACGCATATCTTGTCTACAATACTGAAGAAAAAACCATTGGTGTTGCCCAAGTGGTATATAATAGTACTGACTCGGACCTTGTTGAAATTTAAATAAAAGCGATTTGAATCCAAGTATATCCTGGTGTGAAGTATTTTTTGAGAAGGTTATGAGGACAACTGCGAATATATAAAATTGCGAACAGAAAAGCAAAGCTTATTGTAGAAAATACATTACCTTCTGCCAATGAAGCCTTGAGTCGACCCTGTAACAAAGAAATTAATAATGGCTCAAAGTTCGATGTGTAATTCTTCTCTCAATTATTTCGTCATCTTCAATTCAACAGCGCGCTATTAGAGTCCAGTACTCATTCCCCGGCTATTTCTATTTAATTCCTATTAATTGCATTTGCACTTTGAATACTGTATTCCTTTATATTTTAATTTCGTTATTCCGGCTTAGTTTACTATTTATAAACTTCCTCACTGAGGCTTGTGCTTGAACGAATTAATTGTTCGAAACCAGGCTGTACATGAATTTCGCAAGTTATTGTACCCTCGACCGAATTTCATAAATGCTTGAGTCAATTGAGAAGTATATAAAATCGTCATTTCCTTAGGATATTCTGGCAAAATTACCACTCCCAGAATTTGAGATGCTTGCAAAATCACCTTTGGCTTTAATATCGTTCATTACGTCGCTTTGCTCTACTGCAAATGGAATGGCGACTCCTGTCAAGGAAGAACTCTCTACTAGAGACTTGAAAGTGTTTTCTTTGGATTTTGATGTCCACGAAAATCATGACTTCGTTCCTGTTGATTCCGGTGCTACCCACTCAGATCTCGTATCAAGGTCAGTCAGTTCCCCATTAGAACTTCAACAACGAATCTTCTACAGTATCGAGTTGGGATTTGGTTCAACTAAAACAAAAATACCTGTTATGTTGGATACGGGAAGCTCAGATTTATGGGTTGTTTCTAATGACGCTGAATGTGAAAATAAATCTGAATGCCTTCAATATGGATCATTTAATCCAAGCCTTTCTACTTCTTACAAAAGTTTAGGCACTCCCTTCAGAATCGAATATCAAGACCACAGATTTACACTGGGACTTTATTCCACCGATTCTATCTTCTTAGGCGGAGTAGAAATTAAAAACCAACAATTTGGCCTCGCCAACAAGACTTCACTGCCCCAAGGAATTCTTGGAATTGGTATGTATGGCAAAGGCGCCGAGGAAAATAAGAATGTACCTCTCAATTTGAAAAAGCAAGGATTCACAAATAAGGCTGCTTACTCGGTTTACTTCAACTCTCTTGAAGCAGGGAGAGGAACCATTCTCTTCGGGGGAGTTGATGAGGCTAAGTACACCGGACCATTGACGACAAGAAAGGGATACAGTAATCTCAGGTTAGGAGTTATTGTAGATTCTTTGGTTATAAACGGTGAGACTATTCCCCATAATGAACCTTTTCAGTTCGACACCGGATGTTGGGTCAGTTCCTTCACGAAAGAATTGTCCGACAAAATTTTCAAGCAAATATCATTTCCCGATGGTTCTTTCAGTTGCAAACAGCCTGATGATAAGTTTATTCAATTCAACATTGGAGAAACTAAACTTAAGGTTCCATACTCTGCGTTTGTCTTCAATTACCCTGGTGGCTGTATGTACACAATCAGTCCTCATGCAGAGCAAAATGACATCAACAATTCTCCCATCCTTGGATTAGATGTTTTGAGACATGCTTATCTTGTTTACAACATTGAAGATAATTACCTTAGTGTTGCCCAGGCGAAATTGAATACTACTGACTCCCATATCGTGGAACTTTGAACACAAGGGATTTAAGCCCTACCTAGTAAAGGTATCCATTAAGTTTTGAGAAATCGTTCTGTATAAAATAAATTAATCAGTGAATAAAAGATGTGCGTAGTGGTGAAATATACATGACCAAGTGACTTGAAATGTAAAATGGAAAAGATTCGAATAAATTTCAAATTGCTACATGAATTTCATATTTCGCTAAATTCGTTCCTAAGTTATTTTCCGGTTGTATTCTACCCCACAATTTCAATTAGGTTCCAACCACTGGTTACGTGCCCTCTTATCGCTCGATGAAACTGGAGGACTAGTTAAACCTATTTATAGATTGGAGATAGATTAACAAGAAGCTTACCTCTTATCTTCAACCAAACTTCAGATTTTGCATTGAGACGGAATATTGTAATCCACTCGGTAAGGAGAACCTTCGAGTGAATGATTAGCATTTATGTGTTCAGTAGTTACTGGACAACTAATTCTATTCCCTCAATTACCAATGATTTCAAAATCAGACTGTAATTTCATTGATTGTGCTCTACTGCAAATGGTTTGGTGGCTCCTGTAAGGCTGACATCTCCAGTAAAGGCATTTTCTTTGGATTTTGATGTTCAAATTTCATGGGTTTGTACCTGATGATTTTGCAGTTGCAGAATCAGAGCTCGAATCTAGAGCTGGTGGCTCCTCAATAGAGAACAGAAACTTCAATGACAGAGTCGAAATTGACCTTGGTAAAACAAATCATAAGATTACTGTGGAAGTTGTGATTTGTGGATTGTTTCGAAAAAAGCTCAATGTTATCATAATTGTGATTGTAGTTAGTTTGGAAAGTTTGATTCCTCGGCTTCTACGATGTTCAAAAGTTTTGATAATTACTTCGGAACATTACATAGATCGCAATGGATCGACGGAAGTTTGGGATACTGATTTTATTTCTTTGGGAGAAGTGGAATTCGAAAACCAACAATTTGGCTTTGCCAATAAGTCACTAGCGACAGGAATGCTTGGTTTTGACAGTTAGTTTGAATCCAAGCAGTATGACAATGTTCCACTCAATTTGAAAAAGCAAGGAATAATCAATAAAGCGAATACTCAATGTACTTCAACTCTGTTGATGGGAACTCTTATCTTCGGTGGGAAGGATGAAGGTAGATACACCTGACTAATGACAACTAGAAACAGGTTCAATAAACTCAGATTAGGAATAACTTTCGATTCTGTGGATATTAACGGTGAACATTTTCAATACAATGCCCCTTTTGTATTTAACTAAAGTATTCCTTCAGTGACTTGACTCCGGAATTGTTTCAAATAATTATTAAGCTCTTAACTTCTCCCGATGGTACTTATAACTGTAACCAGCCCAATGATAAGTTCATTCAATTCATTATTGAAGAAACAGTACTTGATTTACATATTGCGGATTTATTATTAAACAAGGTGAATGCTGTTACATCATTATCAATCTTCGTGGTAATTCAAAGAACAGTGATGCAATGCCAGTCTTTGGATTAGGTATTTTGGGACATGCTTATCTTATTTACGATGTTGAAGACAATATCATCGGTGTCGCCCAAGTTGTATGCAATAATGAGGTATCCCAAATCGTGGAATTTTGAATGTAAAGAATTGAATTCCCTCCAGAATAACGTGATTATTTAGAACGGTTATGGATACAATTGCAACTAATATAAAAGTTCAAATTTCGATTGTAAATGTGGAGCATCTTGACGTATTCTGCGGAAAGGAGCCTTGAAAAATCATTGAGAATTAAAAACAGAACCTGAAAATTTGACATGACTTTCTTCTCTGAACAATCTGACTACTAACATCTCTTCGCTTGTTGTTTTAAATAATTTGAGTTCTTCTTTATCAATTCAATTTGCAAGAAATGATTTTGGACTATTATCTCACCTTGATATAAAGTGAATAAACAACTATAATTTTAATACAAACTTATCAGTATCTTGACTCAACAACATTTCCGCCTTTCGAATTCAAAAAATTGAAGGTTGTTAAGTCTTCAAATCTTGTTAGAATTTTCTCTATTGCACCTAATAATGAAATGGGTATCACTCTTGGCTCTAACTTCTTTGTTTACTTCTCTTATCACAAATGCATTTGTGTTCCTGGCTTCTGATAAACCTGAATTTTCTTCAAGGCATTCTCCTTGGACTTTGATGTGCACGCAAATCATGGATTCACTTCGGAACTGTTACCAAATCAATACTCTCAACTATAGTCGTCAATTCAAAACCAGCAATCACCGTATCATTTACACAATAGCTTGACGTATTGGATAAACATGATTAAAGGTAACTGTCTTGGTAGATGCGGGCAGTTCCGCTTTATGGATTGTTGGCAATGATATTGGCAGAATTGTTAATAAGGATTGCAATGAAAATGGAACGTTTGAACTACTTCTTATTCAACAGATTTTTGAAAACCGAATTCAGAGCGAAGTTCATTGCCAAAACTTGTTCGCTGGGAGTTTGGGCTACTGATTCAATTTTTTTCTAGAGCAGAAATATTTGGCCTTATCAACAGGACTACCCAGGTTTAGGGAATTATTGGACTTAGATTGTCAGGCACTGAATAATCGTTGCAGAATTACTTCAATGTCCCACACACTTTGAAAAAGCAAGGATTCATGAACAAAGCTGCTTAATTGTAATACTTAAACTCTGAAGATTTAATGACAGCCGCCATTCACTTCGGGAGAATTTTTGAGTCTAAGGACACCACCAGACCATCTAAAAAGGATTTGAATTTAACGATTTTGTATCACTTTATAAACAGGGAATAGGCAGGCATATGCTCCCTTCAATGCTCCAATCGTACTGTACTCAGGATTCTCTGCAGTATCTTGAATCAAGAATTGTACCGGAAGAATTTCAAGCTGGTAGCTGTCCTCGAAGTAATTAAGGACTATATCAAGCCTTATGAAAAGGTCAACTAATTCAATATTGGTGGTACCGTACTCCACATTCAATGGGATGGAAATTTTCAATTCATTTCTGATCCTACAATGGCTCAGAATCACGACGCGTTACCAGCTTTTGGTCAAGATATTTTATGACATACTTACCTTGTTAAGAATATTGAAGTGGATATCATTGATGATTCCCAAGCAGTTGACGATAATACAGACTCCCATATTGGGGAAATATGACTACATTTAATATGAACCAATTAATAGCATATCAAGATGTCAATTAGTTTTCAGCGAACGAAAAAAATAGAAATAAAAACTGCGTCGAAGTGTAAATCACAAGCGACTAAAATATCCAGTAAGCAAATGATTTGATAAGTAAATTTGAAGATAATTTATTTATATTTCAAAATATACAAGAATTACCTTATCTCTGAAATCTTTCCCGAGCATGTTTCATCTGTATGGTACTTTCCTAGTTTCGAACAATATAATTCCCTCTTATTTCTTTTGGTTCGCAATAATTGGTTCGTGCCACTTTACAACTGCAGGAACTTCAAACCTATTCATGCTTTGAAAATAAATTCTATACGAAATTCAGCTCTTATCTCCAACCTCATATTATTAGGGAAAACAGGGGGTATAACCAATGTGAATCAGAATATTTAGGGTATAAATGGCCATCATATTTTCCTCATACAAGAAATACCACTCTTACTTTAGAATGATTTCAAAATCAATTTTCGCAGCAATTTCTCTATTTCCGTCGCTTTTCGCAACTGCGAATGCGTTAGTGGCGCCTGTGAAATCTGATCTCTCCACTAGAGACTTGAAAATGTTTGCTTTGAATTTCGATGTCCACGGTAATCATGGATTAGCTAAAAATCATTCGAGTGGTACAGAATCAAAGCTCGCTCCTAGATTTGTTGGGTCCGAATTGGCCAATCATCATGTGTTGTACACCATTGACATTGGTCTAGGTTCAACGAACCAACGAACAACTGTTGAATTGGATTCTGGAAGTTCAGATTTGTGGGTTGTTGCCAAAGATGCTGAATGCGTTAATAATTCTTATTGCCATCAATATGGAACGTTTGATCCATCCGCTTCTACTTCTTACAAAAGTTCGGGTGCTCACTTCGGTATCGGATACATTGATCACACTGGATCGACAGGAGTTTGGGCTACAGATTCTGTATTCTTGGGGGGAGTTGAAATCAAAAACCAGCAGTTTGGTCTCAGCAACAAGACTTCACTCTATAACGGAGTGCTTGGTATTGGCTTGAAAGCCACTGAATCTGCCTCCGAAAAGTATGATAATGTTCCACTCAGTTTAAAAAATCAAGGAATAATTAATAAAGCAGCTTACTCCATATTCTTTGATTCTCCTGATGCTTCCACCGGAACCATTATTTTCGGAGGAAAGGACGAAGCGAAGTACACAGGTCCATTTACGACAAGAAATGGATTTGAGACCTTCAGATTAGGAATCAACATAGATTCAGTCGATATAAATGGGGAAAATGTGCCTTACAATGCTCCAGTTGTGTTCGACACCGGGTATTCTTACAGTGCCTTGAATCAAGAATTGTACGACAAGATCAACAATCTCATCGTTTCTCCTAATGGAACTTACAGCTGTGTCCAGCCTGATGATAAATTCGTTCAATTCAATATTGGAGAAACTGTAATTAAGGTTCCGTACTCTTCATTTATCTTCGATGAAAATGGTGTCTGTTCCATCACTATCAATCCTCATACAGATCCAAAGAATCAGGATGCGTTACCAACTTTCGGATTGGATATTTTGAGACACGCATATCTTGTCTACAATATTGAAGATAACACCATCGGTGTTGGTCAAGTGGTATATAATAGTACTGGCTCGGACCTTGTTGAAATTTAAATAAAAGCGATTTGAATCCAAGTATATCCCGGTGTGAAGTATTTTTTGAGAAGGTTATGAGGACAGAGCGAATAAACTAAATTGCGAGCAGAAAAGCAAAGCTGTTGTAGAAAATACAAAAATTGGATTACCTTCTGCCAATGAAGCCTTGAGTCAACCCTGTAACAAAGATATTAATAATGGCTCAAAGTTCGATGTGTAATTCTTCTCTCAATTATTTCGTCATC